>JAOCPS010159198.1:0-24688 GCA_025505425.1 Graphium colonna
TCCTTTCCATTAAAAAAAAATAAATAAATAAATTACACATATTTCAAGCATTTTGTTGCCATAAAATATGGATTAACCAAATAAAGGGTAACTACCCTGTATTTGGTTATTCTTCTAGATCAGGATAGTTATTTTCATACATCGCACAGACCAATCAGAGTTTCCGCAATAAGTAAGGAGGGTTCTAAAATCATTATACTCCCCTAACTACTAACATTAAAAACATTGTGTATATAAGATAAAAAACTTATTTCTTTTAAAGGTTTTTTTGACAGATGTCCACCGACTATTTATTAAAAAATTATGTCGTCGATTGTTATAACACTGTACGCAGAGTGGAAAAAAAGTTCTTTCGAAGCGAACATATCTCTTTATGAGCGCGCCTATATTATACTTCTTTTTTGGTAGTTGTTGTGCAAATATTGAGTGAGTCCAAATCATCTCATATATGTTACATCACATTTTCTTGATTGGTTTTGACTAATCACAATGTTATCTAAAGCCATGACTTTAACTTGGGTTTTGGCTTATAATATGTAAATTATAGGCTTATCGACGTATCCTATCCAATAAATTAATTGTATCCGATTTCTCAGCTTGACAATGCACTCGCAACTCTCCGGATGTTGCGTGTGTCCATGGGCAACGGGATCACTTACCATATGGTGAACCATCTGCTCGTTTGTCTTCCTTTCCATAAAAAAAAAACAAGTAGTGTTCGTTTGAAAATAGTCGTTAAAGCAGTAAGGGAAAGAATTCAAAGAAATCCTGTCCAAAAACAAGAGATTTTATCACGGGAGATGAAGATAGCACCTAAAGCCGTGTCGCGTATTTTAAAAGATGACTTAGGATTTGCAGCAAAAGTGTAAAAGACGCACTGGTTATTTCTTCACTGAAATTTTAAAAAAGAATAAGGTGGTAAAATCTAAGTAACTACTGAAGCGGTATGTAAAGGAAGGTCACAGAAAAAAATTGTTTGCGGATGAGAAAATGTTTACAATTGAGCAATATTTTAAAATGACCGTATTTATACTCAAAGCTCTAATGAAGCATCTCAATTAGTCTAGTTTATTAGTTAGTAGAGTTAGCTATGAAGGAGTGACTGAGCCATATTTTCGTGAATAAGGTATCAAATCATCGGCACAAGTGTATCATGATACCATTCTTGGGAAGGTAATTAAGCCCCTTAACAACGTTATGTTCAATGACCAAGTATGGTCCTTCCAGCAAGACTCGGCGTCGAGTCATAAAGCTCGGTCCACGCAGTCTTGGTTGGAAGCGAACGTTTCGGACTTCATCACAGCTGAAGACTGGCCGTTGTCTAGTCCCAATTTTAATCCGCTGGATTATGATTTATGATCAGTTTTAAGGAGTACGGCTTACTCTAAACGCAAAAAAAATTATAAGGAGTTGGAGTCCCTAAACAATCCACGATTGGCAGTAAAGAATTTACCTACGGAAAAAGTGCGTGCTTCTGTTGATAACTGGCCTCAATGTTTAAAGGTCTATATTCCAGCCAATCGAGACCACTTCGAATAAGATTTTTATATTTTTAATTGATTTATATTTATGTATTAAATTAATACACTGTAAAAGTGATAAATGACATTTGCAATTAAAAAAATATTTTTTTCTTTGTTACAATACATGTTTATGGCAAGACTAGATATATGTTCGTATAATCCGCGATAACCCTTAAATCAGATTTAAATTATTAAATAAAATAAAATTTTAGATGTATTAAGGTTATACAAGTTCAATTTTTAAGTTTGTTGGGCATTAAAATCGGTTGAGTAGTCCATGAGATTTTTTATAGAGAAGGAGATAAACGAAGAAGCGGATCACCTTATGATAAGCGATCTCCACTACTCATGAACTCCCACAACACCAGAGGAGTTATACGACGATGCAACAGCGGAACACCTGCTACGAAGACAGGTTTCTCGCCTAATTTCGACTCATTATTGCAAATAAATATTTTAATATAATGTACTGAAATCCCGGTGGTGCATGTTCGAAGGGATCGCCTACAGAGGTGTTAGCGTTCTTGTTAGACGAGACTTAATACGTGAAGAATTGGAAATGCTTGACCCGCTGGTCGGTCAATGTCGAGACTATCACCGCTTTTTTCGGTACTCTTTTTTTGATCCCACTTACAAACATAAAGTCAAAGATGTTTGATTTCTAACATACAAATTTCCTTCTCGCTAAAATGTTTATGCTATTTATAGATATTATATATATTTCCTTAGATGAATTTTACTTATTTACGCGTCAATTAATTACGATTAGGCTATTAAGGAACGTAGAAGCTTGAAATTTTCACATGGTCTTCTATTATTAGGCTATATTTAATAAACTTTGGAGAATCGATTTGTACATACCATTTTAAAGATTAATACTTTGCAACGGATAAACTCTTCAGCTATATCACATTAGCATCACACAATATTAACGAATAGACATTGAACATACACTGTTTGTGACAAGTTGCTTTATGTTTACTAGATGGTAATGAAGTTCTCACTTATAAAGTAAACACGTACTAAACTTCGCTAATCACATTGTATAAGCATTATATGCATTAAATTCTCTTTAAGCTTTAAACAACACATAGAATGTAGATAAACTGATATTAAAAAATGTAATTGAATGTGCCAATTCGTTTCAATAGAATCTTCTATGGCTTATAATAAAAATACTGTTTTACCAATCTTCGTCAGTGTTGAGACGATTTTATTGTTTTTCTCTTTTATCTTGTAAGTAAATCATGAAGACAGTCTCGTGCAATGGATTATTCCGTAAAACAAAATTAGTGCAGTTAATAAATTAAGTCAATCATGTCAGGAAAAAAGACTTTTACGTAATCGTTTTGTATTTTTTCTTGATATAGGATTATTTAGGGTTCACTTTTTCTTTCGTGAGCTCTTAGAATTTTTGTCTTTTTAGAACTAATCTGATGTTGGAGCTATAAGGTGGCCATGGGAACTCTCTAGTCAAACGTCATTGAGTTTGGGATCGTCTGTTTCGCCTATACAAGCTTGTTTCAAAAAAAAAAATTCTTTTTTGAATTTTATAACATAACTCGTAATAGGTGCCTTAGTCAATGTAAACATCAGATTATTGAATTAATTTTTGGGTAATATTTTTTTAACTTTTGCGCAAACAGCTGCAATTCACATTTATTTCTCAAGCACAAATCATTTTTGACAATAAAACTGTAAACAATATGTCAATGACAGTTCTACACACAATGTCAGTAAAAAATTTAAAATCACTAAAATCTATGTGGGTGGATGACGTAGCACTATCACTTAGTCGCAAGTGAGAGTAGAAAATTTGCACGTAGCTTTTAATTTAATTTCGAGATACCTAATACAGTATTTTAGACCCGTATAAAACATTAATGGCATTTATTGAATTGATTTGAGATACTCCAATAAAATTATTAAAATATTATACTGATGTAAAATTGAATGTTTCTTATATTTTACTCTTAAAGGTATTGCTGTCAATATAAATAAAATAATTTAGCTATCTGTTTATTTATTCTTTATTGCAACAAACAAGTATTAAAAGAGGCGGACTTGCCTTCAGGCATTCTCTCCCAGTCAACCCATGATGTGGAGATAAATTGTGGCAGGTGCAATAATGAAATAATTATTATTAAAAATACATTTGTCATAAACAAATACGCATACCTACATACAAATATATTTAAATACGTATACTATACACACATACATACACATACACATACATACTAAAACTGCAGAGTATATGTAACACATGGAACACAAAATGTAACACACAAGTAACCGAATGCAACAAGTCACAAAAACGCACTAAATTAACCTATTTTCCATAGTTCAAAACAATGGCATATTGAATTTACCTGCTGTGCTCGGGGACCCTTGTGTTGACTCCCCGCACTATTGTTATCTTTATTGTTTTTATTTGTCTTACCTTTTTTTTTATGGAAAGGAAGACAAACGAGCAGACCGTTTACTTGATGGTAAGTGATCCCGTCACCTATCGACACACACAACATCTGGAGAGTTGCGAGTGCGTTGTAAACCTAGGAAATTGGATACAATGAGTTTATTGGATAGGTTGGGTTGGGATTAAGGATACGGCTCCTCCAAATAGGAATGGGAAAAGAAAAGGGTAGACATGGCCATCCGGCATCCCCAAAAGTCATGCATGCTTTATTTTATGCCGACTTTACAAAGGGCGGCGGTACTTCCCCGGACGAGCGTGGCCGTAAAAGTGCAGCAAAAAGCTCTACCACCTCTAGCCTCACCTGTTTGAATTATTTTGCTTTAGTAGTCATAATTCACGAATTGGAAGCTCCTTATTATTTTGAATTACTTCCCATTTGTAAAGACTAACTACCAGATCATCTGATTACCTAGAAAGTAGAATTAATTATCCACCTTTTTCTTTTTTATGAAAAGGAAGACAGACGAGCGGACGGTTCATCTGATTGTAAGCGATTCCGTCGCCCATAGACAAACGCAACTTCCGGAGAGTTGCGAGTGAGTTGTCAACCTAGGAGATCGGATATAATAGGTTTATTGGATAGTATGAGGTCGGGACTAAGAATTTGGAGAGGATAGGAATAGGAAAAGAAAAAGGTAGACATGGCCATCCGGCGTCTCCATAAGTCATGCATACTTTATTTTGTGCCGACTTTATAAAGGACGATGGTACGGCTGTAGAAGTGCAGCAAAAGCTGTGAAAAGTCGTTACGCTCTACCACCTCTAGATGTTTGTTATTGACTGAGGGAAATTTCATTGACATTTTCTAGCTAATAATATAGTCAGGAAAATTTATTTGCTTTTCATCTTTATCACTTGTGATGTATGTCACGCACATCTTATCTCTTATGAATTGGCCGCCATAACCGACTTTCAACAAGTAGAACATTGGATGCAAATATACTCAATTCTTGCTTCCCATTAACATTCAATTACACATACAATCCATCCGCATCCGAAACAATTACAAAGAAGTATGAAAGCATCACACGAAATTAAATCAAACAAATAGACTATACACACAGACAAAGACATTTGAATTCCGAAGGCAGAATCAGCTGGCAACATGACAGATCGCGTTCTCGAGCTATCTCCTCTGCGCGCCCGAGTGCCTCCTAATGAGCGTGCCCGAGTTATAAACGCCATAGAGCACGAGTCAACAGCAAGACAACTTCAAGCGGTAAGCCATAGAGCATGACGAGTCAACAGCAGGACAACTTCAAACACGTAGCTAATTCCTTTCTGAACTGCCTGCAACGCTCTTGTAACTCTTTTGGTGTTGAGAGTCCATGGGCAGTTTATATGATGGTGCATCAAGGACTCGGTACTTGATTGTCATCATATTTATGCAATAAAATATCTATTTCTCGTAATTTTTAAGCAGTAGTAAATTAATAATCACGTTTTATTATATAAGCTGCATCAAATATATTCAATTCTTGCTTCCCATCAACGAAGAGATCGACATATATAGGTGATTGGAGAGTCACTATATTTATGCAATAATATTAAGGCATTGTTTTTGATCTTACGTTGCTTTTTTACCTATTTCTCGATTATGTTTAAGCAGTAGTAAATTAATAATTACTTTCATTATATTTTAATTCTTCATATATGATTTCCACAAATAACGTCCTCGAGTACCGAAGATGACTCAACCTGTATACAACAAGAACTCACTTATCGATTACTTTGATCGTATCTCCGCTATCGATATCGATTTAAATCGAATGTTCGATCGGCTTACTCGATTTAGTATCGATTTGAGAGAAAGTCTAGCACGAACGTAACAAATCCTGCACAGGTTTTTGCAGTTTGCAATGCTCATTTTGTCCTTATTAATGTTTTCACGCAAAAACTATGATCTGCTGCTACTGTATAAAAAATTGCAAGTTTTACTTAGATTGACAAATATACAAAAAGAATTTAACGCCTGCTCTGATAGATTGAATAGATCTTATAGTCGCTAAAAACAACAAGAATTTAAGAAAATGTCTTCATATAGTAATGCATTTTTATTAACTTCAAGTTGTTTAAAGTTGAAATTAATCCTATATAAAGATTTTATTTTGAAAGTAACAAAAATCTTACAATTTGAAAGATGTAAAAAAGGGGGTAATATTAGTCACACGCATTAAATGATATCTTGATAAACGATTACACAATTAAAGGACAATGCCCATTTTTATATGGCAAACCATACCAAGTTACAACAAGTTCAGACATATTTTTGTGGAGACTTAATATTTTAACTACTGCAGAACTTCTTTTCGTAAATAAACCCCGGGTTTTGGAGATATTTCATAAAAACGAAAAATGTATTCATAGAAAATAGCTTCTATTGCATTCTACATCTCTTTGACATATTGCGCAAACGTCAAGTAGGTAAAGTAAAATTCATACTTTTATACTTTAAATAAAATTCCCTGTTTAAAAATCAAATCCGTGTAGCGTAATGTCGGAAGAAATTATGAAAATAATTAATACATACATTTCATCTTGAATTATGCAATTGTTGGTACAACTTTACAAGTAATTTTATCCACACAAGTATTTTTGATATGTATTAAATTTATAGATTTGATTACTTTGGGTTTAAAAAACTTAAGAGAATAATTCAAAATGAACGTCGGTATAGAACGGCCTACTGATATTTCTGCTCTATACTTAGCCATCTTGGAGCTAGCATACACATACAAAGCCGCCCTGTGCCCCGAAAATTAACAGCCACGCAAGACTAACCGTGATTAATTCCGACAATTAAGAGCGGTGGCTCGAGTTTTGTACGCAAAATTAATAAGTTATTTTTAATTACGTTGTAATTGCGCACGCGATGGCGCGTCCTACGCTTTAATTTGCTGCCAGCGATGTATCGCTTTGCTCGTAAATGACGTGAAACGTAACCGCCTTTTGGATTCGAATTCGGAACTACGTTTTTTTATATATGGCAAAAAGATATAACTATTTGCCAGTGTCAAGGAATTACGTTTTGGAAAACATTGTTTATGTGTTCGATTTTTGAAATTAAATTTCTTTCTAAAATACTAGATGCCAGTGATGTATCGCTTTGCTCGTAAATAGGTGCAAAACGAAGCCGCCTTTTTAATTAGAATTTGGAACTACGCTTTGGAAAGTATTGTTTATGTGTTCTATCGAACACATAAACAATACTTCAAATATCTTTGAAATTAGTTTTTTTCGAAAATCCTTGATTCCAGTGATATATCGCTTTGCTCGCAAATTATATGGATTGTAGCCGTTTAGCACATTTGAAGTTGGAACTACGCTTTGGGAAATATTAATCATATTCTATTTTTGAAATTACATTTCTTTCTAAATTGCTAGAGTCCAACGATGTATTGCTTTGCTCGCAAATCCTGCGGAACGTAGCCGCCTTTTGGATTTGAATTTCGAACTACGCTTTGGATAGTATTGCTCGTGTGTTAGATTTTTAAATGAGATTTCATTTCAAAATCCTTCATGCCAGTAATGTATCGCTTTGTTCGTAAATAGGTGCGGAACGTAGCCGCCTTTTGGATTTGAATTTCGAACTACACTTTGAAAAATATTGTTTATGTGTCTATTGGATTTTGAAATAAGATTTCTTTCGAAAATGCTTGATGCTAGCGATGCTAGCTTTGCTCGTAAACTATACGGATCACAACCGTCTTTTGGATTTAAATTTGGTTAAAAGTTAATGCTTGAAACTGAAATTGCGCTCATTTATACAATAATGCACCATAGAGCTGCTGTAGCTATAGTTTTATTACCAGTTCTACTTTCTTTGAAAATATATGATTGTTACATTTTTGTAATTCAGTGCTTAGTTGTAGGTGATATAGCTTTAAATTAGATAAATCTATGGTGCAGTCATTACGGTGAGTAAATTGAAATACTACAATTCCAAACAATTTTGATCATTTTTGTCTTAATCGAATTTATACAACTCTACACAGATAAAATAGAATTTGACATATTTTTTTTCTTTTAATTCATGCACATTCACTGCGGTGACGTCTTTAAAATGTAGACTATTCATCACCCATACATATATATCGTGATAGACCTCATTGTTAAGGTCACGTATAATTATTGAATAAAAACAACATTGATAGAAACTTCAACATTATCTCATTTCTGTGTTCTGTTATCATGACTCAGCAATTAAAATTTAATCTGCGTTAGATCGAGCTCGCTCATATATATCATAGATAAATTATAATAATTATTATCAATATATTTCTATGTAACATAGTAATAATCAAGATTTATTGAATACTTCTAATGAACGCACCTAATATATGACCCGACCCGTCCGTAACCTAGTATCTATACCAGATATGGATGTTTACTTTACAAACCGGAAGTCTTGAGTTGGAATCGAGCAGGCGAGGGGACAATGAGTTTGTGTTGTTATTATTTGGTTGTGTTAAAGCAATGCGAGCTGATCACCCAACTGCCTCGAAAGTGAGATGGTTCATGCGTCGGATGGGCATGTAAAAAGTTGGTTCTGCTTCTGATCTCTCTCCGTTCGTATCGAATATCCGTCCCATCGAGCCTTGAGAGTTAAAGAACATAGAGTTCACCTGTGTCTGCTCGTACATTTGTGCACTAGAATGTCTCCTGCGCAGTTGGCTGATCTCTGGCCGCCGTGACTGCCTTGTATCACCTACGATATTAAAGAAGAGCACTCGGTACTCGGTTGCCATCATATTTATGTAACAATATTAGGGGCATAATTTTTGCCGAAATTTCACGAGGATCATCTCATCCTTGCGTCGGATGGGCATGTAAAAAGTCGGTCCCGGTTATCAAGAACACCGTTGGCATTCGTTAGATTATGTCAGTGACGTCAAATATCCTGACAACTGATCCCTCCTTCGAAAATAGTTTATATATTTGCGTTGGGGACGTTAGATGCCAGTCGCTCTGTATATAAGAACTGATATTCAAGTAATATTTGGTTAGATTAGAAGACAATCCAAATAATTTGCAAAAAATGATACGAATTTCCATCGTTTTCGCTGGGAGTCACTCTTCAATGCGGGGTTCTCCTAGAAATGTGATTTTGTAAACGGTTTTATTTTGTAATACTACATTGTGAAAATATAAAAAAATAACCACTTATATTTGAGATCTTTTCTTAGCTCCGTCGGAAGTTCATTACACATTGAATTTAGCAAATATTAATATAATTTAAATTAACAAAAATAACAATACAAATATTATATATTTATAATTATTATTAATTTAAAATAAACGTTTTTTCTTGTGTGATGAGTTATAACGTTAGACTAAATTGTTATTTATAGCAAGTTTGGAGAATACATATTTTTGTGTGTATCAAAAGTCTTTATTTTTGTTATCGGCTTGTTTTTAACAAACATGATGTTCTAACCAAATAAATATTGTGTTTTTTGGACGATATTATTGTCTTGATTACGAGATAATATACCTACATCGAAGCTATGATTTCCCAATTATTAATTGCTTTACTTATCAAGTCATTATTTTACAGTGATGTAAACAATTTGAATAGCGTTATCTTCAACTATTGCGTTGTTTAAGAATTAATTTATGAAGAATATGGTCGTAAATTGTTATCAATGAATACTTATGACTGCTAATCTGTTGTGATAATATATAAATGTCTGATTCTATTTTTTATGGTAAGCAAGACAAACGAGCAAACGGTTCACCTTGTAAGCGATGCCGTCGCCTATGGACACACGCAAAATCCGAAGAGTCATGAGTGCGCTGTCAATCTGGAAAATTGGATAGAATAGGTTTATTGGATAAGATGGGGTCGAGAATAAGGATTTGGAGGGGATAGGAGTGGGAAAAGAAGGGGGTAGACATAACCATCCGGCGTCCCGAAAAGTCATGCATACTTTATTTTATGCCGACTTTGTAAAGAGGGGAGATACTTCCCCGGGTGAGCGAGGCCGTATAAGTGCAGCAAAAGCTATAAAAAGATGTTATGCTTTACCACATCATTCAAAAGAAAGGTCATTCTAAAAGGAAAGGGATTGGACGGGAAAGGACAAATATTCAAGGATATTGCAAGAGATTATTTATTTGCCCTGGATAGGAACCCACAACCAGCGATCCCGCAGCTAGCGTCGAAACCATTGCGCCAACGGGTCATCAAACAAAACCGTTGACCAATTAAAGTTCGTCCCTAGCCAAGTGAGATGACTGAATGATTATTATGACTACCCTTTTCTTTTGGCTCTCTTCTCCTGATTTTCGACTGTTCTATCTGTTGTTATATTTGCTATAAAAAAATGTCTTCTGTAACTAACTTCTAACCCGAAAATATAGTTCGGAAGTTATTTTTGCAATATCTCTAAATAATTACACTAACTTCTTTATTCTCTTTTATCCATTCACTTGGGTCACGGCAGACGATCTACTCAGAAATCAGCTAACTGCGCAGGAGATATTATAGTGCACAAGCACAGGTATAATCTCTGTTGCTTAACTCTCAAAGCTCGATGGGACGGACATCCGACACGACTGGAGAGAGATCAGGCGCAGGATGAGCATATGAAACGTCGGTTTCATATGCTCATCCGACGCATGGATCATCTTTCTTTTCAGGCAATCGGATGATCAGCCCGTTTTTTATAATCCAGCTAAAAAAAAACAACACAAAGTTATTGTTTCCCCATTGGATTCGAACCCACGGCCTCAGGTTTACAAAGCAAAGGCCCATATCACTACGCTACGAAGGTGGATGCGTACACATATTATCTTTATGGGAAAAGTATTACCAATACGCAATTTTGTTTATGACAAGGAAGACAAACGAGCAGACGGTTTACCTGATGTTAAGCGATCCTGTCGCCCATAGACATACTCAACATCCGGAGGATTGCGAGTGCGTCGTCAACCTGGGAAATTAAATAGAATAAGCATATTGGAGTGGGAAAAGAAAAGGGTAGACATGGCCATCCGGCATTCCCAAAAGCAAACTTTATTTTATGCCAAATTTATAAGGGGCGGTGGTACAGGTGGCTAAAAGCTGTGAAAAGATGTTATACTCTACCACCTATAAAAATAGAGCAGCATAAATACCATATTATCATCTGTATGCTGAACCAGGGCCTGAATTATTTATTGTTTACAAAGAGACGGAGGCAAACATGCAAGCGGCTCACCTGATGGTAAATGATTACCGCCGCCCATAGACTCCCGCAACACCAGAAGAGTTGCAAAAGCGTTGCCGGCCTTTGAAGTAGGAATAGGCTCCCTTCTTCAAGGTCCCTAAGTCATATCGGTCCGGAAATACCGCTGGTGACAGTTGTTTCCACAAAGGTGTCGTGCGTGGCAGAAAATGACAGCGGAATCTCACAGTAGTGCACTGCCAACCATCAAGGTGGTAGCGATGGTACTTGGTGGTATGTCGCGTTGTACGATGTACAAAGTCAGCAGCGGGTATTATTCCGAATTCCTTTTGAACACTCCCCGTGGTACTAAAGCTTTAATTATGGTTGTTTTTTCGAGTTATTTCTGGTCTTTTGGCTACCAATTAAGAAGTATTGAAGCAATGGTAATCATTAAAAGAGATATATACGAACTCTGTATCGGATTAAATGAGTTGAGAGTGACATACAATAAACCTATTTGTCTTCAAGAGACGGGTTCTTGTTAAGTGAAACTTGTGAAGTGAACGCCTTGCGAACTTCCCCTGCAAGTTGAATGCAATTATAATTCAGTTGTTAATGTTTTTACGGCAAAACGCACGTAGTTATAACAGTAACTGTGTTTTTTTATTTATTGTTTTGTTTGTACTGATTCCATGAATGGATTTAATAGTATAATTAAAATTACAAAAACCGAATACAAACGCCTTAAAAGTGTACTTTCGAAACATATCTGCTCCGTTATTTTGATTTTAAAAAAACTAATAATCCGATTTTTTCAAAAACCTGTAGCACTGCTGTGGAAGTGTACCTTATCAGATAAAAAAATATTTTTTCAAATCAGTTCATAAGTAACGGAGATATGTGCGAACATTCCTAAATGTTGTTTATTTTTATTTAAAAAAACTAATGAACCGATTTTTAAACATTTTACGAGAGCATATACAAAAAATGCTCTATGATATAAAAAAAATAATTTTTGAAATTGGTTCATAAATGACGGAGATACGTGCAATAATATATAAAATCAATTTTGGTTTTTTGATATAAAAGAAAAAGTTCTTAACCGATTTTCTTGAAAATTTTATGTGGCCATTCCAAAAGAATACCGTATAAGATGAAAAAAGAACTTCTTAATTCGATTCATAAACGGCTGAGATATGCGCGAGCGTACATACAAAATATGAACATTCGAATTGAGAACCTTCCTTCTTTTTGGAAGTCGATTAATTAACGTTGGCAAAGTGAAAATACAAAGTATCAGATTGCAGATTAAAGAAGTTTATAATCCTCAAAATCTGTGTTGACTAGATTCTTAAAAATTTACTTGCTAATATTAGGCCTACTGTTTAATAGCACTTATGTCCGTCCGTTTAAGATTTTCAATCATAAAAATACACATTTTTAATAATTTGGCTCAAACATGAGCTGTTTGCAAAGCAGAATATTGCAAAAGCAGAATATTGCATCAATATTTTAAGGATCTGATTTCATATATACACATCTTTTAAATCAATACTGGGCAAAAAGGCAAAACATTACTAGCTAAACTTTAAGTTAAAAACTTGTAAAAGAAGAGAGAGTACACCTATACACTATAATATCTCCAATTGATTAATTAATTAATCAATATATTCGGATTAAATTTAGTGAGGTCAATATAATGTCTTAAGACAGCGTTATACATTCACGCATGTAGACATGCGTTAGATACGTATGAAGGATGCAACATATCCCAAACGTATGCAGAATGCCACAACGACATACTTAGACTGTAGTTCATGAAATGGTATCGATTTACAATATCTTAATTAATTCACTGCCCGTCTAACATGAATACGGTCAAGTCACGGTCACCGTGTCGTGCAAATAGCAATGTATGAGAGCTTTCACATAGCACAGCGACTTTGCCTCGCTCGTCCGCATACACTTCTACTTTAGCCGGCACGGCAACTGTGTCGTGACCGTGTTCATGTGAAATGGGCCCCAGACAAGCGCGCGTGTGTGTATTTTGCCTCACTATGCGGTGAAAGGATAAATATTTCAACGGACAGGATATATGTAATATTAAGGGTGTAATTGGTGACTCTCGAAACGAGCTTGTTAGCTCGTTTCGAGAGTCACCAATTACGTCGCGGTAGTGTTTCAAATCGGAGATCCCGTGACTTTCCATCCGAGCTGTTGGAGACAAGTGGGGTTTTAGTCGGTGCGAGTCCCACATAACCTAGATATTCGCTTGAATGTCAAGGATATCTATAACGGATTTTCCCACGTCAAAAAAAGGATAGGCTAGGCGACTTTTACCATCGCATGAAGTATCTGTGTGACCAGTTTATTCGACAAAACATGAATTGACAATATTCTTATCAACGTCTTTTGGTTTTAAACAATTCTGCCGCTCATATCTCAATCGCAATATCAATATGACCCGACCCGCTTTATCGAGCAATTAACTTAAACGGATGAATATATTTAAATTAGCGCTAAACATATGATATACACACGCTCATTATCATTAACCGCGTCACTAAATACCAGGAGATGATATAAATAACGATAATATTGTTGCACTGTCGTCTAATTTTTATCTTAGTAATGTCATTGGGTTGCTGATGCGTAACGTAAAATAGCATAACATCAGCCTATTGCCGTCCACTGCTGGATGTAAGCCTCCCCCAAGGCACGCCATTTATCCAGGTCTTGGGGACCCTGTCCCAAGTCCTCAGTCCATCGTGCTGCAAGACTCCCTACACTACGTTTGCCTAAACGTGGTTCCCGCTGCTGCATGCTATGTATAAACTCCAACTATGTTTTAGCGTCAAATTATTGTTAACAATCTTTATTTTAATATATTTACCGTCATTAGACCTCCTCTAGACAGAGGGTACAGGGCATAAGTCCACCACGCGCCCAAGTGTGGATTGGCGGACTTCACATATCTCAGAAGTATTATTTCTTAGATGTGCAGGTTTCTTTACGATGTTTTCCTTCACCGCAGAGCACGTGGTAAATAAGCACTTAAAATTGCAATAAGAAAATTGACAATCTCATTGGTGCCGGTACCGGGGATAGAACTCAGGTTCGCCTCAAAAAAATAGAAATTGAAGGCGAGTGCCGGGACACTGAGCTACCACGGCTCAAAAAAATAGGCTATTACTTGTACGTTATTATGAACAAATAAAACTACATATTATAGGCCTCTAGTGAGTGGACTAGCAAGGTGGCAGAGCATAACATCTTTTCACAGCTTTTGCTCCATTTCTACGGCTATAATTATACAGTCAGCATAAAATAAAGTATGCATTATTTTGGCGATGCCGGATGGCTATGTCTACCCTTTTCTTTTCCCATTCTTTTCTCCTTCAAATTCTTAATCCTGACCCCATCTTTTCCAATAAACCTATCTAATATCCCAGGTTGACAGCACACACGTGACTCTCCAAATGTTGCGTGTGTCCATAGCCGAATGTATGTTGTGTGTGTGAGAAGCAGAAGATGGGCGATGGTATCAATTACCATCAGGTGAACGTCTAACGTCTCTGGTCTACTCGTTTGTTTTTCTTTCCATAAAAAAATAATAAATTGAGAAAACCGTGTAAATCGTATATAAATTCGTCCATGCCACTACGTTGCCATATTGACTTCCTTCCAGTTCCATTTAAACAATATTTTTAACAATCCTATAAAATTTAGTCGTAATTTCTTTCAGTGCTTATTGGCATATAATCTTTAAGATTTCAATTAAGGGTTAACATATAAATATATTTAAATAAAACAACAAACATTCAGGCCATTTTACCACTTGTCCTGTTTATAGCACAATAAACATCTCATTCAATCACATTTAAATTTACATCAATTAACCATGTTCATTTTATAACATAATGCAATGAATTTAATACGAAACTAATTACTTATAGATGATAAATTCAACCGCAACTGAACGAGATACTTAATTTAGTCGTGTATATGGTCACACCACGGGGTGTCCGATTTAATGATCTCTTCCGAGAACGCAGTGTGGCAACACAGACCTAAATGTTTCATTCCCCATACACAAATAACACGAATTCTCGGCATTCCTATCTGCTCTTAATGTTGAAATATATTAACAAAATAAGGATACACGTAGAACCGTGATTTGTTATGTTTTAGCTGGTGCTAGTAGGATAGGAAAAAATATTATATAATTTAAAAATTAGCTTATAATAGTTGCAGCGTGATGTTAAATAGACTCTTTCAAAATTTGGTTTAAATTGTGGTATTGAATATGAAAATACTTTTTCAGAGTAGTTCTAAGAATTTACGTTCAAAAATCAGTTCAAGTATGTCTTTTTATATGCTGTTTTATGTTTTTATATAGAGAAGACAGCAAACGAGGTCAAGTGATGGCAAGGGATCAAGGCCGCCCATGCAGTCCCGCAACACCAGAGGAGTATCAAGTACATTTCTGACCATTTAGAAAGGAATAAGCTCTTTTATTTAAGGTCTAGAATTTATATCAATTACGACTTAATACTGGCGATTAATGATTCCATACTTTCTTAATAAATTCTGTAATAAAAAATAAAACAAGTGTTGAATGTGAAATTAATATATATTTTAACTACATAAGTACAAATAACATGCTATCGACATATATTTATATTTACATTAAAATCTATGAATTCCTTTCTACGTTTCTTTACAAACCGAACAGTTTTTGTACTAATCATTAAAAAGAAACGAAGAATACTTTTAGTCTTGCATGAAGGTAATTTAAAGAAAAATAATTAACTTAATACAATAAAGGATTGCGGTAATATTTTAATATACTTATATTTACTATTCTAATATTTACAAAATAATTTACAATATTCGATATTGACAATATTAACTCTATCAAAAACATTAGATTTTTAAATAATAAACATTATTTATACCAGACTTCGAAGTATCAGATTTGACCGACGATTTATTTGGCGTTCATGACTTTATAGTTGGATACGGTGATATTGGCCACGTTCAAAAATACTTACAATTTAAAAAAAAAGTATCTCCTAGCATTGGCCAGACACAAAAAAGTACATACATATTCTTTTTACTTAAATATAGCGATTCGAAATTCAAATAGCAACCAATCTAGAGGAACTGAAGACACGTAAAATTTTTAATCGAACAATTCGAAATTTGAATTGACACGAATCCTAAGGAACCAATGACATTAACCGTATACAACCTCCGTCACAAATAGAGCGTAATACAATATGGCCGCCATTTTTATTGCTGGCCACTAGTTTGCGTGCTTGGCGAGGTTCCCGATATAGGGGACTGGACCATAGATAGGTGGGGTGGCATCCCCATATGGGGCATGGGCCGTCCTCCCATCAAAGGATGGGGATGAAAATACTGCTGTAACGCCGGATGCGGGTACAAATGGTGCGGATGGCGGGAAAACTGCGCCATCTTTAATTTCTCGATCTCCGCCTCTTGGACCCTTTTCGCTTTGGCGCGTCGGTTTTGGAACCATATCTTCACCTGGTGTATTAAAAAAAAATAATAAGAATAGTTATAGACTTAAAAACTGTTGGGTAACAAGAAGCATATTAAACTTAAACAAATATAAATATATATTGCTTTGTTTAAAATTTACATTTTGAAAGTAAAGTTGATGTCAAATGAAGTGTTTTAGATTTAGTTTTTATAATGAATATTGTTGATCAAAAGTTACACTCAACTCCTTAAGATACACATAAAATCGTAGAGTTTTTATTGTATGTCGATTAGCGCATATTGTATACAATTAAACTTTTTAAACTTGATACTACTTGTAAATGAGTTACTTGCTGAGAACATATATAACATTATTCAAATAATTTGTCTTTATATAAAGGTTTATATAAAAAAATCGTAAAGACGCCACTGCCTATATATTTCGCTGTCTGCGTATTAATATAAACAAATAGTGGTCAATAATGGATATAGTGGCACTGATATTGTAAGAATAAGACTTAGGCTGTATGGATTAAAGTCTCTTGCCTTATATATTAGGTATAAGAGGAGAAAAGAAATAATGGCAGTGGCCGAATTCGATTGTATTTAAAAAAAGTCATCATTACCTGCGTCTCAGACAACCCAAGCGACGAAGAAAACTCAGCACGTTCAGCGATGCTTAAATATTGCTTGTCGACGAACTTGCTTTCAAGCGCTCTCAGCTGCTGCGCGGTGAAGGGCGTGCGCGGCTTCCGGTTGGGCTTGTGCTTCCGTAAGTTGCACTTCAGCTTGGGTGGCTCCCCATTTACGTCTGTTGGAGAAACTGACTTTAATATGATTCTCAGAATAGTCAAATCTTAAGTAATAGTAATTTTCTGGTAACTTAAAGTTAGTTAACTTAAAGAAATTTTGTTAGAGAAATTTACAACGACAGTTTTTGTGATGAAAATTCAGTCAGATAAAGAATTTCATGAGGTATTTGCAAATTTGGTAGAATTTTCTAAATCTCGCTTTGAAATAATATTTCAATGTTTTTACGTAAATTAAAAAAAAATATTGAGCGTATAGAATGGAATAATTTTAAGGTTTCAATTTTCGTACTTTCCGAAGTTAGAAACCGACTGCCCCATGCTAATATGAAGTGTTCAAAAAGTTAGAAATAAGATTAAAAATAAAGTAAAGAATACTAAAACCCCGTTGGAAAGTTTAATAACAGAATAAACTATGATTCGTTTACAGGTTTATATTGCAACGATAAAAAGATACATTACTAAAAGAGTAATTATTTACATTATTGTAACTCGGGGTAATACAATAAGGCCGTGCCAGCTATAACAAGACTGCAACAACTCAATAAAGACTACAAAAGGACCGAGGTATGCCTGAATCCCCGTTTAATAAATCGTATAAAAAAACATTTAAAACAAAATCAGCCTGAGGTTCAAAGATATTATCTATACGAGGTAATTTGACTTATCCAATGAACCCGTATTAGTAAGCAAATTGCCAAGATTTTATTGCTTTAGTTCTTCAAAAAATTCTCTAAATTTCTATTTGATTAATCTAAAATTCTCAGATCGACGATAACGATTTGTTTTTGAGTTTCGTATCGAATTACTAATGTCGGTATCTTTTCATGTTGAGAATTATAGTTTAGAAAACGCAGCTTGAGTATCAAAAGTATACGAATTGGAGTATCAAGATTTATTTTATGCGAAGCCATTTGCCTAATGAAATGGGCTATTAAGTTTTCAAAAGGGAAAATCGTCGTAAAACATTTTGCAATACTTTGAAAATCTTCTCTTTATCTATGATTTCGAAATAATCAGGTTTTTGTGACACTTCTTAAATCTCTATAATAGTCTAACCTCAACGAAAATTGTATTCAAAAACACTCAAAATAATTTAGATTATTTTTAAAAGCATTTTTGAAAACCATCTACATTTATTTAAATAATTAATGACATAATATATTTAAATATCTAATAAGCATTATCAATGAAATATACGAATATAGTTTTAAATAATCTATAAATAACCTCCTTAGAATCGAATAAAAAAAACAAAACGTAGATGCTTCGTTATATTGTAAATTAGTCGCTGCGATCAAATTTGGAAAATAGTAAAACGAATTATTAAAAAAAAATGTCCATGATATTATTACAGATGTTTAATCTAAGCTGATTTTAAGAGTATTACATTTGACCCAAACCGTAAATGCTGACATATCACAACCTATAATCTTTATAGCGGAACTTCCGCTCAAAACATGTAATGATGATGAGTTTTAAGAATTATAGCTGCTTATCTAAATATATCTTAAACCATTCTAAAACAACTATATAAATTCGTGTTGATAGGTAATAATGGTTTAATGCATATGCATCTATCGCATGCTTGTTTAGTTTTTCGAAATCGATTTTGAAATCCTACTACTTCTACTATTTCAGAGAATCACTCACGCAAATTTAAGTCAAAACCGTCAAGTTCAAGGTATAGAAAATGTAATACGTTTGAATTTAGTTACACGGTTTAGCTCTAAAAATTTATTGCGATTATCTTTGTTTTTTATGTCAATTTATTGATTTACCATAAAATAAAAAGTATGATTATCAATAAAACATTATATAAAGATAGACAAAAGGATGTAACAAAATTTCGCGTGACTCTGAGACAAAGTCAGTTATTGTGAAAAATCAAGCAAGACCGAAAAAAACTTCCACTCAAACGATGGTAGCAAAGTATAATAATAAAGATCAAGTAGTACGGACACGATATAAGTTAAAGTTATAATTCATGTGTCGTACAAGGCGTATCGCTTATCGCTACCGACGGACAAACTTTCACACACGTGTTCTATCAATCAGCGTTTCATGTCAATTAGTGAGCTGTTAGACGATAGTCAGTTAGCTTGGGTTAGGCGTGAATTACAAGTATATTATATCTTGTCCATCATTCATTATTAGGCCTGCTGTCAGCTGTTAAACACGTGTTTTCAAAACTATAAAATATTCAGAATTTATAGTTTTAAAAATTCATGGGCACTAGTAATGAACCTTGAGGAAGTCAAATATGTATTTTTTTAGAAATATTGACATTTATTATGTTTTACTAGAATCAAATTAATTGAAACATAAAATCAAATCAAACCTCGCCTTTGTAAAAGTTCGAAATAATCTAATTTTGTTATTTTTACCAGTTGTAAATGAGAACTATTCTATCAAACGTCAGCCTAAGGTTGGTGTTGACCATTTAATGTCAAGTATGCTACCTGCTTATGTCAACTATATGAAAAATTATACGAATGTTAAATACGCATTGAAGTTAATTCGTACAAGAGACAGTTTGTCTAATATTATACTGTTGCAATTATCTACGCAAAATTATTCACACTGTCTCCAGATTTCGCATGTAACACCAATCAAAACATTTTAAATTCTATTTCTGCTAACTATAAGGACCAAAATTGTTGGCGTATTCAGACAAATTATTAACATTTTGCGGTTGGATCAACATCGTTCCCAGTAGAAATATTAGACGTGTCATGGCGTTACAAAATCAACATATTAATCCCGTGTCAGGAGCGTCGCTTAATAGTTAATGGCCACAAAAAAAAGCTAAGAGAGAAAGAGTAAATTATGTGATGTTAGAAAAAAGTCGTAGTGTATTAGTGTCGTGTAGACGTCAAAGCGCCGACGAGTGGTGACCGAAATAATATAAGGGCGGACACAGACGGACGATTATAACACAAGGATGGTTAAAACGCCCGACAATAATATGAACATTACTCCAATGTGATTAATGATGAAGAAGATGAAGCATATGGTACATAAATCAGAAATATGTTTGAATAAATATAATGCAGATATCGTATACATTTGATATTTTACACTTTAAACATGCTTTTTTGACATTTCTGTTTATTTTTCTGTTGTTAAAAATATTATTCCTGTAGTCTTTGTTATAAAATTAAACCATGAACTGCAATTCAATTCTTAAGGCTATGTACGCAGTTTCATTTTCTATTTCGTAAGTTAAAATTATCATTGGATTGTGGTGGAGTTTAATATTTATAAAAACGAGCTTACCATCTACATAAAATTTGAAAACATTAAGTACCAAACCGACATTAGAAAACTTTTGTGTTTGAAAGGAAATCGTCTCAGATCTATATAACAAAATCCACTTCGTGGTTCATGTAAATCAAAGTGAAAAAAAAACCATGAACAATTATTTTTACAACAATTAAACTTACTTCCAGAATTTTCTGTAAAAATAATTCTCGTTATAATATCATCGACTTTTAAGACTGAACGACAAGGCTCTGTCTATCGTACGGCAACTTAATATAACCCCACGTCCAAATTGCGCCCATTAAGAGCACACACACTGCACTCCCTTGTTAATTGTTTGAAAATATCGAGTGCAGATGTTCGACTGCTACTGTGTTGTGACTCGACGTTCATCGAGAGAAATATGAGACGTTTTAAACACGTTTAAATGCATTAACCATTGTTAGTGTTAAAAAAAGATTATACGAACTGGGAATGAATTATTGGAGGTGTCATTCGTTTTGTTACACTCGTGTGTTGACTTGTAGCGTTTCGCGTGTGCGTGCCTGTGTCGTTTTTGTTAAAATAAGAATATATGATCTATTTTGACGCTGATTGTCTTTTTTATACATTCGATAGTTTTAGCAAAATCAATGCTGTACTAGAGGAGTAAAAATAGCGTTGCCGATCTTTAAAGTAGGAATAGGCTCTCTTCTAAAAGGTCGATGATGATTGCTAATCCCAACCAAAACTTAAGCATTATTTTATTATCAACTAAATTTAAACATTTTCTCACTAACTAGGAAACCATACTTCCAGTTTTCTTAGGTAGGCATATAGTAGGTATTATAGGTATAATAGCAAAATTTAAACACTACTTTGCAGTTCAATTATGAGCTCAAATTCTTATTAAACATTAAACAAATCTTGGTTAATAGACAGTTAATGTATCCTATATTTGGATCTTCAATTGGACGAGCTTATCCGTATCTAGATCGGGTTATCCTTGTTTTCAGCACCGTTTATCCGTTTAAGAGGACAGCTGATATATTAATGAGCTCAGCTTTTTGTGTGTGCACCACCATCAATCGCGCGAGGAGGTATGTCATCCGTTACAATATTTTAAACAGGCAAGTCGAGTCGGACATTTTTGTTGTCTTTACAAGTGAGGCGGACATTCCCCGCGTCTCGGGAGTGATTTAACATTTGTAAGGCGTCCAAATGACGGCGTCGGTCCGTTTGGACGCAGGACGCGATCGATCTAATCTTCGAGGTCTTGGTGTTTTTTTTCTGAGTTACCTTTAGGTCAAAAATGTTACTCCATTTGGACTAAGCATAATTAAAGTTTTTGAAGACCTATAAGGGATCCTACTAACCTTATACTGGACAATTTAATGTCAATGATATTATATATTTGCACAATAACTAAGTAGGTAACACGTCGCACTTCAAACTACTTACTGATACTACTGTAACTGATGATAATTTAAAAATAATTAAAAAAAGTTTTTTATCATCATAAAAAACAACAGCAATGCTTTGTTTTTCATGAAAACTAATTAAGTTTATTATGAAAAGCAAATTTGTAAATCTGCTTGTAAATTTTCAATAAATGTTGCAACAGAAATCGACACAACTCTGGCAACACCGTTGCAGTCCATAAATCCGCAACATCCCGTACGGGGAGACATTTGCCGTATAATTAACTGCTCAGCCGCCGAATATTTTACGTCGCTAAACGTACGCCGTAAATAAACCTTGCAGCGAGACTATTAAGCGTTGTCCCCAGATTCCTTATGGCAACCCAGCAATATTTATAAGACGATCAAACGAACTCTTCTAGATGCCACCATTCATCACCAGCCCAATCGTTTCCTAATGGAAGCCACGGAACACGCGGAAGCGCCTTTGTTTTATGCGGCTTTGTGTTGCCATTAACGATAATGTACGACGATATAAAAATTCCATTTTAAAACCCTTTATCGAATTTGTATTTAAATTGTGGAGGCTAAAATTAGATATACCTTTTTTACGTTTTTAAACAGTAAGATATCAGAACTATTTTATTTTAACAAAAACAGAAGTCCCTTTCGACGTGTCTTTAAACTTTTAGAGACAACTGTTGAATTTTCTGTATTTTTAATCAGATTTCTATAATTTTAAAGAGAGAAATTACAATAGTGCAACAAAAGAATTCGCAGCAATTTTAATTACTTAACTATAACATTGCGTGTCTGATTATGATTGGCACCTCATGTGTAAAAATATATTTTATTTGTGAATATTATGTGATAATGATAAATATCAGGTATAAATTGCGACGTTTTAATCTATTTTCTTTTACGCTAGTTCTGTTCTGTTCTAATCGATCATTGCCATTTGTTACAGGACACGGTTCGAAATAAAATTATAAGCCATATAAACCAGTTGAATTAAATTTTACAACGTGCATCTGCAGTTATAAACGTAATTTAGATTCACTCACGGTTTAAATTACGTTTAACTCACACACCAACACATTTACAGAGCATAAAAAGCAATTCTATTTTTAAATACATACTACGAAATAAATAAACAAAAGGGGCAATAATATCAAAACGTAATTAAATACTCAGAATATATTTAAATCCAAAATTTTATACTCGTTCTCCAAATTATTTAACTCATGACATTAAAAAAACAAAGGTTACAAAGTCACGCTGCCAATCGGAACGCCATATATCAATAAAAAAGAAAACTTTGTTTTTATTTTTAAATCATGTTTAACGAAACAGCCAGTTCTATGGCCTTCCTACGATGAAGTGTGCCGGAGTTTATACCCGTCCCGCTCCGGGCTTTACAAATAGCACTATTCAATGGGACATTAGTATTTTGGCTGTAAGCCAACGACATTTGACTACTTGTTCAATACTGTTGTTCGATTATATATAATGGTTATTACGCACGATGCTCATTGCGAGAACAGTTTAATGGTTTGCGAATATTCGTTTTGCAAGACGCATTTAAAATATTATGATGGATTAAGTAGTTTTGTTTTATTCTTTTCCGCTGTCAATTATGGGACGTGATAAATTTTACTATACGACTCTATAAATAAGATTGAAAATATAATTTATAACTATTAATTTAAAGTCATTTTATCCTTTTAGCATCGTGATCCGTTTGAAAAAATATTAAGATCTGATACATCTCTAACTTTTATTTAACTTATTAACAATATTCTAATATTAAATGCTAAAGTCGAAATGATATACATGTCAGATGATCATGGAATAAGAGGAGTTCCATATTTAAAATATTTCTTTTTAATTTTACTCATTATCAGATAACGTTGCTTATTAAACCATTACAAAATTAATTAAACGTTAACTGTGTGTACGCAGACGCTGCCACAAATTGAACTGTCTTTATTCTCTTATTGGAAGCGCGGTAATTGATTGAGAATCCTTCTATAATTAGGTGCGGTACTTTTGTTGCTCGCTGTACGCGTTTAGGCCGACGCGGGCAATTATTTGCTATACGAACTATGCTTTGAATCCAACATCAGAGCTAAGTGAGCAATTTCAATTGCTGCGAAGCGGTGGATGTATCGCATTTATCTAGGACGTTATCTATGCATATAATTGAGACTGTGGCCAACGTATTCTGCAGCATACATACTTGTTTATTGGAATTGAATTGGTATTTTTATAGCCGATCATAAAAATGTTTGTCACATTATCGTGTTTGTTACTAAAATAAATGTAGAATACTTCGCACTAAATTAATTGACGTTATTATAAACAAACAGCAATTAATTTTATATATCGATTTATGTTATTTTTAGTGGTTCAACATTATGAGAATAAAAGTTCAACGTTCTATTATCTTCTTTATATAATTAAAACTTGACTGGTAAATTAAAACTGTTTTGAAAATTATATGACTTTTATTAATTAGATCGTATATATTAATAATCAATTAATTATAAATTTT
>JAOCPS010159199.1:0-14587 GCA_025505425.1 Graphium colonna
AAGTTGTATTATTTAAAAACGAGTATTGTTTATTATTTTTATAAATGAAATAATACTTTTAATATCTAAAATACAAAATTTTCTTAGTTATCATATGTATGTTTGTAAAACAAATTTTAAAAGAAATAAAAAGGTAAACATACTGCCAATATGAAAATGAAGTTACGGTAACATGTTGATTACACATAGTAATTGAGGGATCGTAGACCGAAATTAGACACGTCAAGTATAACTTTTAAGTACCACCCAACGTAACGAATAACTTACGTAGGCTTTCCGGGCAGGACATCGCATCAATATATAAACTCCAAAGTTCACTGTTTTTTTAGAAAGCGTCTGCTTTATTTGATATGTCGTAGTACCAATAGAGACTTTAAATTACATGCATATATAGAAATGAGACGTTCTCCGCGATTACTGTGTGTAACGTTCGAGTTCGGGATAGCGAAGTGAAAGCAAGCTCAATTAAATTCAACGTTAATAGTTTATAGAATCGGACGTCACTTTAAGAAACTTCCTTCAATAAAATTACGGTGGTAGACTATTACAACTTTTCACAGCTTTTGCTGCACTTCTATGGCCGCGTTTGCCTAGGGAAGTATCACCGACACTTATAAATTAAGCTTAAAATATAGTGTGCATGACTTTTGGGGATGCCGGATGGCCATGTCTAATCTTTTCTTTTTCCAATTCTTTCCCGCCAAATCCCCTCTTTTATATTCAACTTCCCAGGTTGGCAATGCACTCGTGACCCTCCGGATTTTGTGTATGTCTATGGAAGACGGGATCGTACTATAAGGAGAACCGTCGACTTGTTTATCTAACTTTCAATAAAAAAGAGGAACATAGCCGATTTTTGGCTTTGGAATTGTTATGTATACTTTTTTAAATAATTCACTATCAATATTAAAATGAAATTTATTAAATACTTAATTTGAAGTAAATAGTCTTTGAATATTTTATTCTGTTTGAACAATATCTCTACATCGATATTCTGAAAATACAAAGCCTCGTTATATTTTATAAATACAAAAGAAACAGCATTAGCAATCCATTTTTATTCTGTAATATATTATGACATAACCGCTGGCTAGTAGGTAAAATAACAAAATAAGTTAACAAGCGACTGTACATAATACTATTAATGAGACAAGTAAAGACGGGAAGCTTATTATGTAACTGATTATTTTTACAAATTCACTTCTTGGTGTGTAAAAGCATATGAAAAAAATTCCTACTCAAAATTATTCGAAATTTAGAAAAAAATAAACTTTGAATTAAAAATAAACAAATAATAGGGAAAAAGAAATCAATAATTAAAGCTTAAATGGTTCACGTAACATTTTTGTTTGCGTTTTGGTTTATTTTCCATATTAAAACAAATAAATATCAAAACATGCAACGAATAAGTTCACTTGGAATTACTGATGGCACAAAAAGCTAGTGGCACTAAAAGCGAAATTGAATATGAACAAAGTGGGATTACAGTTACACCATTTTATTTTATTTAACCAACAAAGGAAATTAAATGTAACGCACATTCCATTCGACATACTAAATTCTGGCCTATTAAATTATTTTTGACAACATGTATCCAACCATTTAACAAAAATCTACATCGTGAAGCGGTCACCTTTACTGTTGTAAAGGTCTGTCCGGTCCGTTTCGTCCTCGGCGTCGCTGTTTAGCATAAACAAGCAAGTAGGATCTCCTTCATTTAGAATTTGTACAGGTTGATAGTAGTATGGACGTCGCCTGGCACATGTATGTACCACCAACCATACTTACCACTGGGACATGCCTAGCTGACTTGCCACAATATTTGTTAATGTGTTGAGGTCAACATTATAATGTTCCAGTAAGCTTTCTTAATCATCAGCCGTGTACGGTCTTGACCTTTCAGTATCAATTTTCTGCCCGTAAACGCTACCACTTTCAGGTAACCTTTTTTGCTAGAATACAAAGCTATGGTCACTACGAAGCCATGTTCACGAAAACGCACACAAGCTCACAGTAGAAAATTACTAAAATGAAGTAAGGTAGTAGCCAGATATCAATACACGTGCTAGCGCGGCAAAACATTGAAACTTACTAATGTTTCTAACTCACTAATTTGCACATGATAACATGTAGTAATATGCTATCAGTTTTTGCGTAAGCATTATTAACCAATAAGAAGGCTAAAAGAAGCAGGTACAAAAATGCCTTAAACTAAACAATAGAAAACTTGTTTAGATAAATGTACATTTATTATTATTTATCCTGGACTTCAAGTAATACTTACCCTTTTCTTTTTTTCCTGTTTGGTATTAATAAAAGTAGCAAACTAAAGACAGGGTTAAATTATCAGCCCCCCCCCCCCCTCCTCCTCTGTCACATCCAGGAAGAAGATATTGAGTACCAGTAACAAAACTGTTCTATCTGCCTGCCGACGGAGGACTGCCGATTTTTTAAATAAGAACTGAATTGAGAATCAGCGCAGATACAACATGCTGTGTGATGTTATCATCGTAATCTCATCTCACGCGATCTGACAAAGTACATTACCGTTTACTTTTGATATAAAGCTCTTCGTTTTTTTATAAAAGCAGCCGTGAACAAGCTTTTTTGTTTAAAGACGTCTAAGCATGTTCCACAATACATATGTCTGAAGCGGACAAACTTGTAAAACCACATTGTCAATGGAAACCACAAATCAAAGGGCCAATTGCGACTGATCCAACGTAATTTAAATGATTCCGCAGCGTTTAAATGAGCATAACAACATAATGCAGAATTAACGCTCAAAGTGTGGCTTTTAGAATCTACCCTAACAATCAACTAATTACTGGTGCGTTTTGTTTGTCGAATATTAATTCTGCAAACACGCAATTTTAAATATGACTGTGTGCATAGATGAAGCCAATAATCAATCGAATGTAATAATCGGCTCAATTTATGGCCCTGTTGTGCAATAGTAATGGGGAGCTTTAGCCCACACGGTACCCGCCGATTGCATATATCGCTTGGCACCTACAGGATACATTCTTACTCAAGATACTGATTATAAAACTAATGTAGGTAGTAACAGACGGACAACGTTGACTGAGCTAGTGAGACAACCCGGCGTACTATTTGCATCATATTGCTTTAAGGCTTTCATTCTTAACTTCCGACAATATTTCCAAGTCAATAAAAGCTATAAACATCTTTAAAATTGTATGGTGTATTTATTAATTTACCTTAACGTGTACCAGTGGTAGTGGTAGTGGTGCCAACAAATCTTTAAGGCGTAATTGCAGCATAACTATGTTGATGCAGATACGTTGTGGCACAAAACGGAAAAATTATTGAAGCCGTTATGAACAACAAGCGAAATCTTGTATAGGCTCAATAATTTTGGGGCTCATATAAATTACATCGGTGTGAATGCCCGAAATACCTTATTCTAATAGTTAGATTCAAACTATGAAATAATGTCTTTACCGATATTGCAATACGTGTTTCAAGCCTCTCCATAATATATCTGATAATATTTTTAAGGAGATAAATGAATGTGAAATTTTTATCTTTGATAACATCAAATAACGGCATTTTTTTATATTTCATTTAAATACTGTCATAATCGGTAGGTATGTAAGCAGTATCAGTTAGTTTATAAAAAAAAAATATATAGGAAGTAATCACCACCGCGTTATGTATTTGGGTATGACTTTTTATGTGTCTCACCTCATGAAAAGTCAAAAGAAAAAAAAAGTATTGATATGAGTTGAATTAGACAATAAGGAAAAGGTATATTTTTGCTTTACGTAGATCTACTACTTAGCCATGATAAAAATGACAATTGTTCAAAACTTTATGTTGGACAGCAGGAAAAGGTCGTGGCTTTGCTGGCGCTTGAAGAACTAACATTAATAGTTATGATAATATATTATGGAATTAACAATATTATTTTTACAGAAGATTAAAAAAGACCGGTTTCAAACGCTCCAGAACTGTACTTTGGGGATATTTTTTTCCGTTTTCTTTGTAATTTAAGAAAAATGCTACGTCCATTAATATTTATGACAATATCTCATGGAAAAAACAATATTATTTTTACAGAAGATTAAAAAAGACCGGCTTCAAACGCTTAAGAAGTGTACTTTTAGGAATATTTTATTCCGTTCTTTTAATCATAAATAACTGCTATATCCATTTTTATAGGACTTGAAACAGTTTCAAACCACTTTTTCGTTAAAGAAAACAATAAAAAATTTAAAAATCTGTTCATAAATGACAAAATTTTGCGCTAACATACCTAAAAAAGATATAAAAACATACAAACTCAAAGACTGTTATTTAAAGTCGATTTGAAATAGGATTATATTTCTCATTATTGCATATCTTTATTTATTAATTTAGTAAAAAAAAAAACTAATAATAATAATGTGCATGGTTACAATGATATTCGCAATATATGGCATGTGGAGAAAAATTGTAATTTGTAACTACATAATAACTTTTTAACAAAAACTTAAAATACTGAAAAACTTAGAAGTAAAAAATAAAACAATAAGTATTATTTTCTGCTTTTAAGTTTTTATATAATATCTTAAACTAATATACTTAAGCAATTTTAAGTCGGCGCCAAATATTAATTATTACGAATTTACTCGTAGTTATTAAGATTAAATAAAAAAGTTTTTCGATGGTTTAATCTTTTATTAAAAAGTTTTTATAATGTATTGAATTACCACAAAAATATTTAAAAGCAATAAAACTAATCTAACTACAATAATATAACCCTACTCCTCGCGGCATGGTATCAAGAATGCTGGCTGCATTTCCTCGCTAAAAAGTTATACTTAACCTTTGAGCGAGAAAAGAACCAGCCCGCTTGTCGCCAGTCACAACATTAATTTTATGAAATATTTATATAATTTTGGTCCTTGGACCGCACGGACCTAACGTCTCCAAAGCAAGTGGCACAGATAGGTAGTTCGTTAAAAAGTTAATATTATACATTTTTTTGTGGCTATAATATATTAATTACTACATGCTTAAGTTTTGATTACTTTTAAAATAGCTGCTTACATTACCTTAGCTATCACCTCTATTTGCCCACTAATTTATATAGAAGTAATTCCAAGATACATCGTATGTAACAAAAAAAGAATTATCATAATAAGACAACTCTGCGAAAAATTTTTTAAGGTCTTACTTTATGATCAACGAGTGAACAATCACTATAATTCCTAGTTTTCTTGCCCTTAGAGTTGGAATATTTTATCAAATGTATATAGAAGTAATTTCGAAGTATACTCTATCCAATAAAAGAAGAATTACCAAAATCGGACAACTTTGTAAAAAAATTTCATCAATCATATTTTCTTCCCCTTGGGGTTTGAATTTCTAATAAAAAAGAATTATTAAGACCGGAGTACTCGAGAAAATGGTTATGCGTGGGCATACAAAAAAAAGCAAAAAATATACACGTCGAATTGAGAACCTCCTCCTTTTTTCTTCAGTGAAAAAGAAATTACTTATGATATACTATAAATTGTCTATTTTCGTCACGTCAACTTATAAAAACTTAAAAATCTCACTAGTAAAAATAAATTTTACATTAGCTTTGAACCAATTTAGTTGTTTTGATCTAACTAAACTTTTAATGCAGTTAAAATAGCCTTATTCACAATTTTGTACCTTGCAAATGACCAGCCACCAGCTACCAGCCTAGCCTTATCCGTAAAAAAAGAGACTCGGTTTAAATCTAAAAGTTTACTATTTTTACTGGCGTCTATACAAATACAATAAAATATAACCATCTTCGCAGCATTTTTTTACTTAACGATTAGACTAATTAATAGGCTGGTGCTATTGTATCAGAGATTGCGGCCTCCTTTTTACTATCCATGGAAAGGAATATACGTAGCATTCAATATTCTTTGATCAAGCAATGATATTGAATAAATCATTTATTCTTTTGGCATGCTTCATTTTTTACAAGCAAAACAGACGATTGATTATTTCAATGCAATATTCATTGAGTTTACTGCGATATATGTAAGTAGTAAATTCTCTTTAGCAGCCATAAGTGTATTGGAACAAAAAGTTGAAAAAAATACAAGAAGGGCAATTGACGTGGCCTTCTGTTGTTTTATTTAGGATTTTAATAATGTTTTAATTCAAGCACAATATTTTATCATTACTTTTTCAAACTGAGACATAACGTAAAATAGCGCTCAGCTACAACACTGCTTGCTTAATTTAGCTAAATCAATTTTGCGCTTAAGCGACAATGTGCACTTTAAACAATAATTCACTGTTTCTAGCTCACATGCGAGTAATCCCGATTTAGTGAATCTATCAAGCTCTGTTTAAATCTCTCTGTCAAACTACAACAAGTCACTCATTAAAACCGCACCCTCCCCGGTAAACTCTGACAGGGATGCTTTTATAGCTGAATAACTGAATTATTAGGCTATCATCTGATCTCTATCTAGAAGTACAAGGTTATGACTTTTATTATAAAACCTCGAAAAATGACAACATCAGTCTCCTCGCAATAGTAAAATGAATTTAAAATAACTCTACTCCGGGTGAGCTTGTCAATTCAATAAATATAACTATCTTGAAAGTCATAACAAGTTTTATAATGCAATAACCTTTATTACCGGATAGTTATTAGATAGAACCTCTCGTAACAAACCTTAAACATGCTTTATACATTGTAATGTATCACAACTTATAATTTTCGAACCATCGAACTAACCTGATAAAGTAGAATTTGTATTAATCTATGTTATTTTCAATAATCTTGACGTCGGTAACCGTTAAAACATAGCTCTGTTTTGTTCTCTTGCTTGAAAATCAAGTAAATTAATTACGCAACTAAGATGTACTTATGAAGACGAAAGGGGTTGGAGTTTAACTGTATTTTATAACACTTATCAGTCTGACAACATTAAAATATGAATCCAGTATTCATGATTCACTGAGCTGAACTGAACACAGAGACAATTATAATTACAACATAAACAAGGCTAAACGCACGCCTCTATATACGTTATCAAACCGTCATAATAGTAAACTTCTAGAAACATATGTATCACGAATAATTTGGGTACCACTAGACAAAATGCCTCTATTATGTAAACAGTACTTTTATAGTATATGGTTAAAACATAAACTTAGTACATAAAATCAAAATTTGTATATTAAAGGGTTTTCGAAATCATAATTTTCTTTGTCACAATGGTAAATTATAGGTATTCCTGAGTTTCTATTTTGAAGGCTGGGTATATTCGATCCCTCCTTCGATCTTATCCCATAGGCATTGATTTGGGTATGTAAAGAAACGGAAAAGTGAAAGTTCTTGAATTCGTTGAATTTTGGTAGAATTTAACGTAGCTATAGGATAAATAATCCATAATACCATGACTTTGTTTTTTATGTCCGATATTTTGCCGAAAATTTTAACAAATATTATGATATTAGCGTTCTTCACATATATTAGCTGTCCTTAAAAAAATAAGAGTTAAACGAAAAGAAGACTTATGTTTTTAAACAAAACAACTGATGGAGACAATGTGTACGAACAAAAATATATGGAACTGCTATTGTCTTTAACTCTTCAATGAGATTCCAGTACGATCTTTAAATGGATCGTACACATGAACGCACAAATATATTTGTTGCAAACGTCAACAAATGCCTACACAAAACCTCGATTATTGCTTATTTGGAGGTGTACATAATACGCGTTCTCATTTAGAATATTACCTAAAACAGTTACCTTTGTAAGCCGCTTTCGCATCTGCAAAGCCCGTGCGGGTGAATTGGGTAAATGAAGGTGGAACACGGATAAAATATTTTTTCTCCAGATCCTACACCTCTCCTATTTAGACAATTTCGGCTCTCGATAGATAAAACGATCAGACCTTGCACGGAGAAAGGAACGAAATTTTATCAAAAGTATTGTTTTTTTTTCACTTTTTGAATAAAGATTTTTGTTACATAAATATATGTAGAACCTCCGAGAAGTGAAATAACATTTGAAGTTATAATCTATAAGTTTAAAAGCGAAAACCGTCAGACTGGTTAGTTACAATCGCTGTATCTTATTAATCTTAAGTCTCAGGATAATAATTTTATTTAAATGCGGTTTCCACTCAATACTACTACAAGATTCTAGACTAGATTCAATACGTTAAGACGTTATATGTGGGAATTATATAAAGAGAATAAAACAATTATTATAAATAAATATTGATTTTCCACTTAGTAATCATAGTCTTAAATTTTAAAATGAATTTCGTTATTTATGTTGCTAAAAGCGTGCAAAGCAAACGCCAACATAGCGTGGCAGGAATGAGACGGAAAGCAGAAGGTATGTCTACGTCCTCGCGCATACCAGCTGACCACAGTCGCCATACTTCATTCATTTGTTGAAAAATTTGGACTTAAACTATGCCCCTAATGTTATTACATAAAAATGATGACAATCGAGTACCGACTGTTTATATTTTGGGATAAATTACTTAAACTTATTATTGTCGTTACCTGTTTTGGATATTACAGAAATTAGGTAAATGCAATAAAAATACATTTCACAATTTCAACACATTTTCTTGACTTAAATAAAATAATAATTTCAATATATAAAATACAAATATTTTTTACCAAACATATGTCTTTTTCCGAAATGAAATTTAACAAATCTATTTTCAACGTGTCAACTTGTAAAAACTCAAAAAAAAATCATCCCTAAAAATAAATTTGAAATTACAACTGCAACTTAGTTGTTATGACTTGAATAAACATTAAATCCAGGTAAAATAGCCTTTGTTCGAGTTTTTGTACCTTACGAAAGACCCAGACTGAAAGCAAAATCAGAGCTTAATTCTATAAAGCTGAGCATTATCCGAAGCAGAAGAGACTTGATTTAAATCTAAAAGCAATACTATTTTCACTGGCGTCTATACAACAACATATACCCACTTTCACAGTATTTACTTAACAATTTGACTAATAAAAAGACTAGTGCTATTGTATCCAAATTTGCGGCCTACTTTTTACTATGTATGGTAAGGAATATATTTAGTAATTAACAGAATTAGGTAATGACATTGAGTAAATCATTTATACTTTTAGCCCGCTTAAGCAACAAAGGATTGGTTATTTATAAGGAATATTCATTTCGTTAATAATGAAAAATGTTCGTAAATTATCTTTGAGAATCATAAGTGTATTAAATTAAATAGGAGGACAATAGACACTACCTTCCTTTGTTTTCTTATTCGAGATCCTAACTAGGTTGTCATTCAAGCACAATATTTTATTCTTACCTATTGCATTTGAGTCATAATGAGAAATAGCGCTCAGCTACAACACTCTTTTCTTAATTTTGCTCAATCAATTTGGCGCTGAAGAACAGGCGACCAGGCATGCTTTTAACAATAATTCACTGTTTCTGGCTCACGCCAATGTAATCCCGATTTAGGGAAACTATCACGTTCTGTTTAAATCACGCTGTCAAACTACAACAAGCCGCTCATTAAAACCACACCCCTCGGTAAACTCTGATAGGGGCGCTTTTATAGCCGAAAACTCAATTTTAAGACTATTAGATAGAAATACAAGACATCACATGGATAAAAAATCCACCGAAAGACTATATAAGTTAACGATCTAATAAAAGGAGAAGAAATAATTCTGGCACGCTCAGCACTAAGGACATCGAAAATACAAATTGTAGCTAATAGTGTCGTTATTAATAAAGCTTGCTTGAAATATTATTTGTTGAATAAAGGGATAACCAGTAGCTGATCATCAGTTAATTCAGAGTTGACAAACGCAAAAAAAAGAACCGCCATAAAATCCGTAAAGTTGCTTAATTTAAAAATATTATTTTCATATTTACGGTCTTCACATATATTAGTTGTCTACGAAAAAAATAAATAAAACAAAACACCTAATGCAGAGAAAGTATAAAAAAAATAAAACATGTAACGGCTTTACACCTTCTTTGTCAAATAGGATAGATTTTACTGCGATGCAGTTAAGGACTTTACACACAAATGTTTTTGCTGCGAACGTCAACAAACTCTGACATAAAGCCTCGATTATTGCATATCGGGAGCGCGTATGATACAGTCACCTTTGTAAGATGCTTTGGATCTGCAAAGCGCGGCTGAATTTAGTGTACGAAGGCGGAACACGGACAAAAAACTTTCACACCAGACCCTACACCTCTTCAATACATTTAATTCAGTATCTGCATACGAGGTACACAATTTCAACTCTCGGTAGAAAAAATTATCAGTCTTTGCATAGTAAAAGGAACAAGCTTTCATCATAAATATTGCTTTTTTTTTCGACATTTTGAAAAAAGTATTTTTTTAAATGAGTTTTTCACAGGGTGACTGATTCAATTCGTTAAGACGTTATATGTAGGGATCATATATAAAGATTAAAAATATTATTTAAATAAAAATTGATTTGCCACTGAGTAAACATATTCTACCGTACGTACCGGCTCCAGTACCAGATCACAGCCGACACACTTTATTCATATGTTGGAAAATTTGGGCTTAAACTATGTCCCTAATTTTTATTACATAAATATGATAAAAATCGAGTACCAGGTGCTCTTCTTTAATATCGCTAGAGACTCTAATCATCCTGTATAAATTGATTTATAATAAAACGAAATCTTCCGAAGTTTGAATAATACTTTAAAAAGTTGTTTTTCTATTAAGTCAGTTTACGAACGATAATTTTACGTGGTAACGCCATAAGACGGACACTTAGGCAAATCATGCCTCTCTATCGCTTCGCACTATCGCCTGCACACTCGGCATAACGTGACCATGAGTCATGCTTTTTCGTGTGTGTAACAGGCGCCATCGAATAATAAGAAATTTTCACGTCAAAGACAAATATCTTCACGGATTAGATAAAAAAATGTTAATTTCTTGTATTATCTTAATCAGCAGATATTTAGTATTTGAACTGTACTAAAAACGCTAAGAAGGTATAATTTATCAAAAAGTTAAATTATAAGGAATTGTATTGAACGTACGTCGATACTTTAAAGACATAAAAATTGGAGAATAAAAAGGGATGTGTTCAAAATCAATATTCATGGACACGAAATCCCTGTTCCATCAGACGCTCCATTAGGCAGTCTGGGTACATCAAAGAGCGTACCCAGCTGAAAATAGCGACATAATTAGTCTTGAACAAACCATGGCTCAGCAGGCAAGAAACTCTTTGCACAAAGGTGTCGGACTCTCGATAGGTCCCCTACACCCGCTGTACCACGTTTGAACCCCGTATCCCGCAAATCTCACGTAATGTTCTTTGGACAACACCGGACAAAGTTCTCTCCCAGTTTTAAAAGTTCGCCCGTTGTTATTTTTATAAAAAGTTGTATGAGGCAAGCCAATTCGGATAAACTTGAAGCGCTGCGATAACGTCACGTCATATATGTAAATAATAATTATTTTTATCATTTTCGAGGAACATACTAATTTTGACGTGTATACGACAAGCAAAGACAAAAAGATTTATTTCTTTATTTGTTAATTGGTAAACCCACTTTTTTCTTTATCTTATTACTTATCAGTAGCTATATCTGTAAAAGAACTTTTAATTAAAAAAACTGTTCGTATTTCTTTAGTAAGAATTACTTTTAAATAGTTAGCGGAATCCAGCGTTGTTTTAATTACAAATAAAATAAAATGTATGTTAATACATATAATTATAGATGACCGGCTGGCGCAGTTGCTAAGGCATTGGCTGCGGCGTCGCAGGTCGTAGGTTTGATTCCCACACGGACCAAATATTTGTACGACCTACAAATAGTTGTTTCGGATCTGGATGTTTGTCTTTGTGGGATTTATGTTTGTAAAACGCCCTTGAACACAAGACTTTGGCCTTATAATTGGGGCAGCGATTATCAAAAAAAAATCTCTGTAAGATTAGGTAAACAAAATGAAAATACTTCCAAAAAATTTTACATACACCCATCGTTCCAAATATAAGTCTGACCTAAATAAAATAATGAATTCAACACATAAAATTCAAAATTATCTTACCTTACTTATCATATGTCTTCTTCTAAAACAAAATTTAAAATTAATTAAAAGTCAAACGTTCTGCCAATACGAAAACTTAGTTACGGCAACACGTTTATTAAACACATTTATTGAAGTGTCGTAGATCAGAATAATAGGTCAAAACTTTCACCAGCAGCCAACTTTACAAATAACTGACGTAGGTTCTTCGGGCAGGACGTAGCATCTATATATCAATTACACAGTTCACTGTTTGCTAGATAGCCTACGCTTTATATGATATAGCGTAGATTCCTCAGATGCTTTTAATTCCACTTATATAATAAAATGAGATGTTCTCCGCGATTACTAAATGTAAAGTTCGAGTTCGGGATAGCTAAGTAAAAGCAAACTCAAATAAATTCAACGTTAATTGTTTTAAGAATCAGCTGTCACTTCAGAAAAATTCGTTCAATAAAATCTATGGTTTTGGAATTGTTATGTAAATAAATAATACAAGCAAACCATTTTTTTTTCTTAATAAACTATTAAATAGCCCTTGGCTAGTAGGATTAATAAGAAAAGTAAATAAACAAGTGACAGCTTAAAATTGTATTAATGAGACTAATAATGACGAGAAGCTTATTACCTAAATAATTAATTATTTAAAAAATTAAGTTCTTGGTGTGTAAAAGCGTATGAAATGAATCATTCCTAATATTGGAATTTCAAATAAATTTAAACTTCTAACTAGAAAATAAATAAACAATAGGAAAAAAAATATCTCCATAATTAAAGCTTACCTGGTTAACATAACAATTTTGCTGTCATGATTATTTTCTTTCCATATTAAGACAAATAAATATCTAAACATGCAACGCATAAGTTCACTTGGAACTACCGATAGCACAAAAAGTTATTATTTTGCTATTCCGCAAATAGCGCATTACCAAAATTTTTATCTAAACAAAATGAGATTCAGCCGTTAGACCGTTTCTAATTATTGAACCAACAAAGGAAATCAAATGTGACGCACATTCCATCCGGTACACAAATATCATGAATTTAAATTGAAGCATCATGGATATTTATGTGGGATTGCCCGCGGGTATTGCTCACAGTAGCGACTGACTGGTGTCCCGACAATGTCAGCAATAGATTCCTGACATTACTAATTATGCCTTCTACCGGCCAGAGCAGGTAAAATGTAATGCCGTCGTTTCAGCTCCATTATATTCGTCAGAGTTGCCCTTTTACAGTAGACGAAAGCGATTACCACAATTCAGTTTTAATGAAAATCACAAATAAGAAACACAATATCAGATATATAGGTGTTCTATCTTTATTTTTTGTTTAGGGGAAACTAATCATCACAGAAACCCTATAGACTCGCACAAAGGTAAAAACATGCATCTGAGACTGCCGACTTTTGATGTAAGAATGAATCGAAAAACAGAGCGCAAATGCAATATGCTGCATGGCATTTTCATCATAGTTTTACGTAATCTATGACATGACAAAGTACATTATCATTTACATAAAGCATAAAGCAGATTTTTTTTTAAAAAAAAGCAGTGAACAAGCATGCTCAGGAATAAATATCTTTGTAGTGGACGAATTACTTAAGCGGCATCGCCACTGAATACCACAAATCTAAGAGCCAATTGCGACTGAACAAAAGTAATTTAATTGATTCCGCAGCGTTTTAAATGAGCGTAACAACATAACACAAAATGAACGCTCAAAGTGCGGCTTTTACAATCTACTGTGATTGTAATTATTATCAACTAATTACTGGTGCGTTTTGCTTTGTTTAATATTAATCTGGCAAACTCGAAGTTACAACTATTATTTAGTGCAAAGATGAAGTTAGTAATCAATCGAATGTATTCATCGGTTCAATTTATGGTTCTTTTGTGCAATAATCATGGATAGCTTTGGCCCACACGGCTTCCGCCGATTGCAGATATCGCTTGGCGTCAAAGGGAGATTCATTCCTATTATAGATACTGATTATCAAACTAATGTGGATGGACAACGTTGACTGAACAACAGTGGGACAATACAATTCGCATCATGCTGCTTTCAGGCTTTGATTCTTAATATAAATATAGTGTGGTTGACCGCTGTAGAAAAAACTTAGAAGTTAGAAGTATATATCATATGTCAATGTTAATAATATAATACTTTGTTTTTAGTAAAACAGTGCAAAAATTTAGTAAAACAGTGCAGTGCAGTCCACGTGTTGTTTCCTTAATGTGGCAATACAGATTAAAATTATTTATAATGTCAAAAAAATCATTAGTAATTTTATTATCATTTAATATATTTATGTTTAGATCACCCACAATTACAACCTTTTTATTACTATTTATAGTTATTTTTGTCAATAAATATTGCAATTTCTCAAAAAATAAGATAATATTTGACTTTGGTGTTCGATACAAGCATACAATATTCATATTATGTATAGGGATTTCAATACCGCAGGCTTCAAAGTGTTCAGACTCCGATAGATTTGTTACATAGTCCAAGGTTTTGCATTCTAGGTCCCTTTTTGTAAA
>JAOCPS010159309.1:0-14587 GCA_025505425.1 Graphium colonna
TCTACCCTTTTCTTTTCCCACTCATATCCTCTCCAAATCCTTAATCCCGACCCATCCTATCCAATAAACCAATTGTAAAAAAAACACATACATACGAGTTTATATATGTAAATTATCCTTACTCACAAGCTATAGAGTTTATAGGTCGGGTAACGCTTTTTTTTTAATTTAAAAAATCTAGTATTAACTTGCTGAACTTACAACCTTTAAAAATAACTAACATTGAATACGCTTTATAATATCAAACTCTATCGTTAATTGATAGATCATAGACAAAGATAAGACAAAACTAGACGCACGCGCCTTAGATTTGATTGATACAGATAAAAAATATGAATTTATAAAAAATAATAGATCACACAACAATATGACAGGTTTCATGCGTTTTGTAACGTAAATTATAATTCGTTTTATAATAAGATTATATTTTAATAAATAATACAAATAAAGATATTTTAGATAAATAAATACCTTGATAAAAAAAGCTCGGAAAGCTTTAAAATCTACGGCTCTGGTAAAGATTTCATTGTTTGCAAAAGCGTGAAACAAATAATAAATATTGGATGACCTGTTAGATTTATTTTATGTAATGAAACGCATAACCGATTATTTTTATAAAAAATAAAAACACAAAGTTCACACGCCTTAAAAATGTACTTTCAAAACTATTTTTCTCCGTTATTTTGATTTTGAAAATTAACTACTGATCCATTTTGGAATTGTTCCCTACAATATATTTTATTTTTACAATTATTATATAAGTAGTGGAGATATGTGCGAACCGATTTTTCAGAAAAAAAAATGATAGGACCATTTCGAAACAATACTTCAGATAAAAAAATCGGTTCATAAACGACGGAGATACGCGCGAACATAGAAACGTCTGAATTGAGAACAGTATTTCTTGAAGTAGGTTAACAAATATTATCCCAATAACGTTTAGTTATAGCTATTCGATAGCCCAAAGCAATGTCAACAAACGTTAATTACACTGTTTACTTTAACAATAATATCCGAAGGTTAATTGAAAACAAACTAACCACCCCGAGCTACATGTAAATCATGTTATTTAAGTGGACATCGTTGCGTGCGCGTCACGAATGGTGCATGCTGATTGGACGAATTGATTATGAAAGCAAATGTTTGCCCGCTCTCATTGGTGGACGAATTGAATATTTAATCATATGTTTGTCATTTGTAATTAGAAATGTCACAGCACTTGTGCCTCTATTTGTATTCAATTTACCTTTATTATTTATTGATAACTTAATTTTAACACACAATACAGATACCACAATTCCTGTCAAATTTTATAGTTGTAAACTCCTCCGCGTGGACTTAATAGTATCTTATATGTCACAAAGAAAGAAACGTCTTGATATATTGGATGTTTATTTGTTGTATAAAATTGCATGACAGTATGTATAATGACGTTTTATTGTTAACTTAATACAGCAAAAATCAAAATGTAGTAACTCAATACATGTCTAATGTATATTATATTAAATGTAAGCAGAAAACACTCCTCGGTATAAAATTTAGCTGTGCTAAATTTTATAGACCTCTGTCAGCACAGTTTTCGAAGAAAGATTTTCTTTTACATATTAAAAAGTGTAATGAGCTGTTAAATAAAGTTAATGCTTTAACAGATAAACAGGAATTTATGTTGAACGCAACACATGAAAATCTTTTTCCATATATAAAGCCAGCAATGTATTTCAATATAATATTGTATTTCAACATAATAATAAATATATTCTACCACATCATTTACCATCAATTTATTTTTTTAGGCAAAGGCTTCTAAGCATACGTTACACCTGATCTTATAAACAACCATCATCCATAGACATCCCTTAAACCACAATGGACGCCTAAAATAGAAAAATTCTTAAATGTGGATAATAAATACGTTAAGAATGGTCATTCGATTACCTCACAAGTCTAAACGTTCTTTTATCATGACTAATCAAGAGATCAACTGACTGCGCCGGAGATATCATAGTGCTCGGGCACGAATTGTAATGAATACACCAATGAATTCTCTTATCCTTTGGTATCATAATCAGATAGGCCGAATATTCAGAGCTAAAAGACATCTCACTTTTTTGGCAACCAAATGATTTGCTCTTTTTAACAGTATCCACCATTTCTTAGTTGTATAAGATTCAAACAATACAAAGCCCATGGTTGTTGCTAGATTCGATCGTACGACCTTCGGTTCTAAAGCTAAATCTGTACCACTGAGCCACTGAGCTATTTATAATCGGTACAAAAATCAATACTAGAGCCCTACATCCTTCTGTGTAGGCATGCAGCTTATTTCATTGCTAAAATATTCCGCCTTTAAGGAAATTGTTTCAATCCCACACAATGACGCCGATTATTGAGACCTTTAATGTACCGTGTATCGGGGAATTTACAGGCTAAGGGTCGTTTCACATGAACACGGTTACGACACGATACTGTGCCGTGTAAAGTAGAAATTAATAAAGGCGACGCACGGTCATGCCATGTAAAAGCTCAAATATTAGCTCATATTACTGAGCACGACACGACAACCGTGCCGTGACCGTGTTCATGTTTAACGTGCCTTACAGTGGGTAACACCGGTTCCATGATAGATGTGCCCAAAGAGATTAGGGGAGAAATTTACTGTTACAAATCTTGCTTTTAGAATCATTTCAGTTGTAAGTATTTCAAGAGGAATAATCCCATGTTAGATATTCAGAACGGGTAATGAAAGGCGTAGTTGATAGCATATCTATAAATTAACTAATATTATTAATGCAAAAGTAAGTTTGTTTGTATCGCTTTCACGTAAAAACTGCTCAGCCAACTATTATCAAATGACAATGCCCAAAAGTGGAATCAAAAATTCTCATGCGTCAAGATCAAAACTATATAGTAATTATTTCCACAATTTCTTACGACATCACGCTTCATGGATTTGATTTTTGAACAAGAAATTTTATTTAAAGAATAAAAGTATGAATTTTGCTTTACCTATATGACGTTTACACAATCTGCCATAGAGATGTAGAATTCAATAGAAACTATTTTTGATGAATCGATTTTCCCATTTAATCAAATATCTCCGCAAGCCGGGTTTTTTATTGCGAGAAGGAGTTATAATAAAGTCTAATAAAAAAATTTGAACTTAATGCAACTTGGTACGGTGTGCCATATAAAAATGGGCATTGTCCTTTCCATGCACATTTTCAGATGTCGTTGTCAGCGATAAAAATCAACTAAATATCAATAGAAGAAATTAAGAAAATAACAGAGACTTTAAGATTATAACGAGCATTATTTATAAATGAAATTTAAAAAACCGGCTACAACCATAAAAATACCCAATTCACCAGTTTTTGTGTATCTATAAAACGTGAAGAGTTCCCTCGATTCCTTCATGATCTCATCATCAGATCTTGACCTTGCAACCACTTCAAAGAAAAATTGTTTAAAATCGGTCCATGTGTCTTCAAGTAAACAGGGAACATACTTAATAAAAGATAAAAATGAATTGAAAACATCCTCCTTTTTTGAAGTCGGTTAATAATTACTTATTCTATCCAACATCAACGGATGAGCAAAGGAATCACTTTCAATACTTTAAGACGTAATATGTGGGGATTATATATAAGGAATAAAATGTTAAAAGTAAATATTAATTTACGACTTAGTAAATATGATCTAAAGTTTAAAAAAATATTACTTAATTCATGTTCACCCTAGCGGACATGGCGGGGCCGGAGTGGCGGTGAGGTCGATGACCTGCGGCATGCTCAGCTGTGTTGGCACCGCCCTGTACTACACTTTATTCCTTAAAAATATAATAGCAATCCAGTACCGAATGCTTTCCTTTTATATCTTAGGTGACTCTCCAATCAACCTGTATAAGTGTTGGACCACATAATTCAAATATTGCAAAAAAAGGTATATTATTTTTATTAATTCAAAAGTTCTTACAAAAAGTGTGACAAACACTAGTAAATAAAAATAATTCATTACTACGATTCAGTATCAAATAGGTGACGGAAAATAAAAAAATATGATTTGTGTAAAATCGAAATTATAAGTTGACACGGCATCGAAGTGCATTACCATAACTGCCTTTTTTGGTATTAAAGTACGGCGAACGACGTTTGATGTCGAATTGTCAATTATTGTTAAATTGGTAACACTGTTAGAAATAGTTTTGAAAATGACAGATGACGTAAAAGTGCCTGCTAAGATTTTTCCTAGCTTAGTGACCATACTCCTCCGAAACTTTATGTATAGGAATTTCGTGAAACTTTACATCCTCTATATCCTGATTGGTGGATCAACAATGATATCAAAGGAAAACACTCGTTACTCGATTGTCATCATATTTCTGTAATAACATTAGGATCATAGTTTTCAACCAAACTCTCAAATAAATATATGAAGCGTCGATACGATGCCGGCAGCGAACATATGCCAACTGGCGCCATTCATTGACCCGAAAATTGGCTTTCGTAAATAATTACTCAACTTTCGATTAGGTTTACTCAGTGGTCAATTATTATTTGCTTTTAAAATTATATTTATTCTTTACGAATTCAATTTTGGGCATTTTTATTTAAAAGAAAAACTACTAAACCGATTTTCCTGAAAGTATTATGGGTTCAAAATCCGTTCATAAATGGCGGAGATATGTGCGAACGTACCTAAAAAAATAAACATCCAAATTTACAACCTCCTTTTTTTAAATGGCTTAATAACCATATCCAATTACTTTATTTCCGTGTTATTTCCTATAACTATTATTTTAAATTGTATCTTCAATATCATATCCAACTTAAGTTAAAGAGTTATAGCAAACTCATAAACGTTCGACCATCCTTAATAACCAAACTAAATTAAAATTCGAACGAAGACATTAATAAAATACATATTGGTTTTAAGATCACCCTATAGAGGTACCGTTAGCAAAAGAGAAAGTGGCTACAAAAGAATAAAAAAGCTGTTTCAATTTAAAACCAATCATATAGAGATGAAGTTATTTTAAAATACAGCTTTCGATATTCTTAAATTATGATAGGTTAATTAAGCTGGTGAGTAAAAATAAATAACTTTCGACTCAACAATAAACTTCTGTAACATATGATATTTTTTAAACTGTAACATATGAAGTTTTTTAATAACTTTCAATAGTTATGTCTGTCTTTTATAGCTTTAACGTGTTCGACAATTGCATTGGCTGTTGCAAAAAAGTGGAAATTGTGAAAATATTTTCTTAAACAAGCTGATTGGTGAACTCTATTGTCATCATAGTTATATAATAAAATTAGGTGCATAGTTTCAGCCCAAATTTTCTAATAAATCAATGAAGTGTGACGTCAGTGATCAGCTGGTACGCGCGAGGCCATCGACTCCCCCTCCGTCTTCCGTCTCACTCCGACCACGCCGTGTCCTCGAATGAATATGAATTACGTAATTATTTTTTTACTTTAGATTATGTTCACTCAGTGGTGAATCAATATTTATTTTTAATAATATTTTTATAATTCATATATGATTAAAGTGACTCACTCTGTATAAGCCGATACATATTAATAAATAAATACCTCCTGTTCGAATTTCGGCCATGGCGACCAATTTACCCAGAGTGCAGCCGACTGCGCAAGAGATATTATAGTGCACAAATGTACGCGCAGACACCGAAGAGAGATCAGGCGCAACCAGGTGAACAACCCGCATGACCCTAAATCAACTGAGAAACAACAACCAAAGTTGGTCTCCTGCGGGATTCGAACCCAAGACATCCGGTTTTTAAGGCACGGACCAATACCACTAGCCCACGGGGGTGTCAATCCAATACACATATATAAATATTAAAGTATATTCCCTTCTTGAGCTAGTGGTTTAGGCCTTTGCTGTACAATCCTCAGAACGTGGGTTCAAATCTGAAAAACAATGACTTCATATTGATTTTTTTTTGATTCAGGACAATAAAGGCACTGTTTACTCGATTGCGTGCATATTAAAATTATTATTAGATGTCAAATGGGCACGTCAAAAAGGGACCACTTGGTGGACTATACCCTGTACCAGTAATGTGCAAGATATCCCGATCCGTATCCGTATCTGCGGATATCTGAGGGAATAAAAGATCCGTATTTGTATCCGTACTTTTCCTGCAGATTTTTGCCGATACTTATCTTATTAATTTTTAAAACATACATGAAATTCTATATATAATGAGAATTAGGTAGCAATGAAAACTTGTTTAATGTAATATCTTGGAATCAATTATTTGGCGCCTTATATCTTCTTCTTCCTCCTAGCCTTTTCCCAAGTTACTTGGAGTCGGCTTCTAATCCACCCAAATATTACCTCAATTTCAGTTTTTACGCAGAGCGACTGGCATCCTTTTTTTTTAATTGGCGCCTTTATATCCCAGACATATATCGTAGTAAGTACTCTGTACCCTGTTAGAGGTCTTTACCCAGCAGTGGGACAATTTAAAGTAGGCAATAAAATAAACCGTAGATACTAACAAGTTGGAGTGCACGATATATATCGATATTTTGTAAAAAAATATTGATATATGAATACGATATATCACTCCCATCCGATATTATCGAATAATCAAGTATCGATATATACAATTCAAATTCTAAATCAAATTTTAAAGTTTACTTGTTTTTACTTATATCAATCTGATCTCTGTCAAACATTTAATATTATGGATAAGGTATTTATTCGAAAAATATTTTTTATGATATATCGAAGATATCGATACATTTCTACTATATATCGAAAAGTATCGATACAACACTGCGATATATTATATCGAAAAAAATATTGATATTTTTTTGCATGAGCATCCCTAAACAAGGATTAGGATGAAGTCAAAACCCTCGAAATCGAACCGACACTTCCGGAGGCTGTTGTTCAGACAGTTACATGGTACTGATTTATCAGTGGAGATATTACACAGATAAAATAAGTAGGTCATCGGCAACAACCGATAACAGGACAAGAGACAGAAGTTTCACTGAATCGAAACCACATCGGAACATCGTCGCGTAATATATCACCCGGCAGGCTAAGGGACACCCACGCGAACATGTTACTTCACTAATGCCAGTCGATACAAGTTAGTCTGCTGCTTATGACCTTAGCAGAAGACTCAAAATAGCTTGGACTGTTCCTTAGGTAGAGACCATCTCTTCCGCACAGTGTATCCATTAATACACGGACGGTAATGAAGGCGACCAATTAACGTTGAACCGCGACGTACAGCCAATTCACACTACGCCCACATGTAGCTGGAAGTCAAATGGGGCTGGTAATAGGACAGGTGTATGAGATAAAACGTATGCACGTAATGCTCTTTTGTATGGTGCAATTTGTACGGGACGTGGGTGATGGTGACAGTTACAAGCCACTGACAGTTCTGTTTGTTGAAGAATATTGGCTAGTGTTATAATTATTCGATTTACGCATTCACATGCACACATGCAATTTCGCATACGCGCACACGCATGCTAACATGCGTGACTTTATTAACGTAGAGACTTAAGTTTTGTCTCTCCCTTGTCTTATATTTACACTTGTCTTTTACTTGTATTTCTATGGAAAGGGAGACAAACGAACAGACGGCTTAATGGTAAGCGATCCTGTCGCCCATAAACACACACGACATCCAAAGAGCCGCGAGCGCATTATCTACCTGGGAAATTGGATAGAATAGATTTATTGGATAGGATGAGGTCTCGATTAAGGATTTGGATGGGACAGGAATGGATAAAGAAAAAGGTAGACATGGCCATCCAGCATCCCCAAAAGTCATGCATACTTTATTTTAGGCCGACTTTATAAAGAGCGTTGGTAATTCCCATGGCGAGCTGGCCGTAAAAGTGCAGCCAAAGCTGAGAAAAGATGTTATGCGAATATTCCACCGGGGGATTTGAACCCTCGACAATCAGTTTGCAAAGCAAATGCAACTAAGGCATATAACAACATTATGATATACGAACATGAAAACTCCCTCGAAATCAAACATTTCAAAAATAATCATTAAATTTAAAATAAAAGAACTCGACACAAGTAAGTCTTCTGATTGGCTGGTCTAATAAAGTGATGTATGAAAAAAAATCAGCCATTATTAAATCTATAATAAAGTCTATATACACATAATACGTATTAATACTTAAGCTACAATAGTTTTCTTTAAGTTAAAACGCTTTTTACGAAAAAAATATATATGGTTATATTTTCCTTACGAGGTTAAAATGAATAAGAAAAATTAAAAACTAATAAAGCATCCCAGTCTCTCGTATAGACACTTAATTCACAAACGAATAGTCGTGGTTTCAAATAACGAGGCAAGAATATATGTTTGTGATGTTATTTCTGAGTTGGTTTAGTCAAATATTGGCTTGGCTGATCATCCGACTTCTGGTGTATAAGGATTCTTAAATCTGATTGTCCTGTACAGCTTTTTAATATAAGAAAAATGCTCGACGAAGGAAACAAAGATATTTTTTTATGGAAAAGATGACAAACGAGGTTCACCTGATGTTAAGCTATTCTATGGGCGAGGGGCAACACAGATACGCGAAAAATACGCGTAAATATACATAAAAGAACAAAGTAAGATCATAAATACATTTTAACGGAAACAAAAATGCATAAAAAGATTCCAAAATGGTGGTACCAAAGTGGTCTTGTAAACTTCTTCCACTCCTCCTATACTTCGCAGTATCCGAAATGGTACACTTGTCAATTCGCATAATATTTTTAACCAGCAATCATTTGTCGTATTGGATGTTTGTATATGTCAAGTGAAAAAACCGCGTATTAGTGTAATTAATTATTTTAAAGACTAATGTATTTCTAATGAATGTTAAATAAAAATGTTACCTTCTTGCGCTCATAAAAAATGAACTATGTCAAATATCCAAAAAGACTTGGAAAGTGTTTAGTTCACCTATTAATATTATAGAATAAAATAAAAAATCCAGGTCATGGTAAATAGGATACGCGTTACTGCAATGGCATTCGCAAAATGGCGGATATACGCGTTATTCTCAAAATGACGGATGTGGCATTGTCCGTTGATCGTTTTAGGACACCCGTTGTTCTGCGTAACGGATTCGAAGCTGGGACAAAAACCATTGTTGGTCAACGGATGCTCGAACAATTTTACGGTCAGGGCGCAAGGTGAAATTGCGTCAAATTAACTCGGACTCTGATATGATCTTCCTTGTTATTTTTTATGGTTGATTCAAGTTGGTAACTAAGCAGATGATTCACTTGATGTAATTAACTTCGATATAGACAAGAAACTAAGATTTGTGAGACCACTACTACTTTCGGGAAAATAGGTCATCTATTAAAGGAGCATTACAAAATCGGCATAAAATAAAATATGCATGAAGTTTGAGATTCCCGGAGGCCCTTTTCTTTCCACATCCTTAACCCCGATACATCCTATCCATTAAACCTATTTTATCCAATTTCCCAAGTTGACAACGCACTTACGACGCTCCAGATGTTGTGTGTGTCTACAGGCGACGTGATCGCTTAACATCAGGTAAACCATCTGCTCGTTTGTCTTCCTTTGCATAATAAAAATAGTAACAGAGAACAGAGTGAAAAGATGGAATAAGTATACTATACTTATTCCATCTTTTCACTCTGTTCGCTGGAACGAACAAAACCCAAATACACTTTATCTAACGCTGGCCTGTGTGCTTGTACGTCATATTTCGTTTATTATTGTCTTCATCGCTTCCTTTAATTATAGCACCCAAGTTTAAAAACCGATATAAATTCACTTTTTTACTCTCACACAGAACAAAAATTTTACATGACCATCTTTATAGTACTACAAATAAAACAAAATTAACCAGTGGAATTAAAAAAAACACTACAAGAATGAAGTAAGAAGCGAGCTTAATCTTAAATAGAGTTTTCTAACAGGAAACCTTAAGTAAACGACAAAAGATACACGTTATTAGGACAGTAGGTCGAAAGAAAAATAACAAATACACAACTTAATTACTATTATTTATAAACTTAATATTTGAATGATCATGTTGAAGACAAGTATGGAGACAATTATTAATATGTAATTGGTATAAGATTCATTAAGTTAGAATAGGACTGATTTGGAAAAAGAAAACTAGAGGTGGTTTTATAAGGTGGTAGACCATAACATCCTTCACAGCTTTTGCTGCACTTTTACGGCCACGCTCGTCCAGGGAAGTAACACCGCCCTTTATAAAGTTGGCATAAAATAAAGAATGCATGATTTTGGGGATGCCGGATGGCCATGTTTACCCTTGTCTTTTCCCACTCCTATCCCTTCCAAATCCTCAACCCCGACCCATCCTATCCAATAACCCATTGTATCTAATTACCCAGGTTGACAACGCACTCGCAACTCTCCGGGAATTGCGTGTGTCGTTGGCGACGGGATCACTTACCATCAGGTGAACCGTCTGCTCGCTTGTCTTCCTTTCCATTCAAAAAAGGTGGTTTTCTGGTGGAATAATATAATATCTTTCCACAGCTTTTGCTGTATATCTACGGCCACGTTCACCTACCACCCATTGCAAAGTCGGCATAAAAAAATGTATGCATGACTTTTGGCCACTTCTTTCTCCTCGAAACCCTTAAGACCCTCCTATCTAATAAACCTGTTCTATTTAAATTTCCTATGTTGACAACGAACTTGTTATGCGCATCTGTGGCCGACGGGATCGCTTAACGTCAGGTAAACCGTCTCTTCGTTTGTCTTTCCATAAAAATGGGAGATAAAATCAAGATTATGAGCTATCAGTCAACGCAGATGCAAAAAACACAGTTTTGATAGTTTTCGTGACTAACATACGTCTACAATGTTAGATTTACACATTTTGTGAGTCAAGGGCTTCACGACTGCCCATTGTCAAGAGAACAATTTTTGTAATGCGCTAACATATTGTCAAAATATGATGTTACGTTGAATATTTATTTTATTACGTGTAACACTTTTATTTATTATAAGTATATTACGTTTTTCGCGGATAAGGATTACATTATAGACCACTTGAATGATTTTATCATGAAATGTGTTATAATTTTGTTGGATGGAATAGAACAACTTTTAAAAAGGTAAAAAAGTATTATAAAAAAGTATTATAAGTGTAAAAAGGTATTTTGGCAAAATACCTTTTTACAGATTATGCTGCACATCTACGGCCACGTTCCCCCGGAGAAGTGCCACCACCCTTTACAAAGTCTGGATAGAATATAATATGCATGACTCTTGGGGTTCCCGGTTTGCCATTCCTGCCCTTTTCTTTTCCTACTCGATTCCCCTAGAAACCCTTAATCTCGACTTTACCCTACCCAATATATATATTCCATCTAATTTCTTAGGTTGACAACGCACTCGCGACTTTTCGGATATCGTCTTCGACAGACGGAGAATTGCAAGTGCGTTGTCAATCTAGAAAATGGGGTAGAAAAGGTTTTTTTGTTACGATTAAGGACCAAGGTTAAAGAAAAGGGTAGACATGGTCATCCGGAAACCCCAAACTCATGCATTCTTTATTTTATACCGACTTTGTAAAAAAACTACCTTCCTGGGCAAGCGTTGCCGTAGATGTGCAGCAAAAGTTGTATAAAGATATTATGCTCTATCACCTCAAAAGTTTGTTTTTTTATTAAATCAAAATAACAGAAAATATGATTTGAAAGTAAACTTTTAAGGTGTTTGAAGTCGGTTTTTGTAATTTACTGTGAAAATAATCGTGTAATGTTAAAATTTGGACGAAGTTCGACCATTGCCGGATCTTTTTACGCATCTTTGTTTTCGATATGACTTTATTGTGATATATTATTGCAATATATATTATGAATAATCAATAGCAACACACGGATATCAGGTATTTCAGGAAAATCCAATGCACAAGTTAATTATGTATAATTTATTGGCGTCATAATTAAATCCAATACGTTTCTTGGCACGTTGAATTATTGCTTTCGGTATTGCTGGACCCTTTGTTATGTTAATACATTTTCTGACTTCGTGGGGCTGATATCTCAGTAGTTGTCTGGCTGGAGGGATTTATAGGTAGCCCATTGAGTGCTAGAATTGAAATGCGGCGAAATTTGCTTTGCGGCCTCATTATGTAGCCGTAATTGTGAATTAAGACGTTTTGTTGGGGCCACGGTTTTGTAGCTAGGGCCCTATGGCTGTAAGGTCTTAAGGAGGGTCTTATACATTTGGTGTATACACTGACCATCCCCTAGTGGTATGGACCCATGCTTAGCCGAGGTCGTGGGTTCGAATCCCGCGGGAGAACAATAACTTTGAATTGTTGTTTCTTAGTTGGACTAGTCATACCATGGCAGTTTTTTTTTATTATTTTTTTTAAAGTATAAAAGTTTATAATAAATATCTTATTTCTATTCTGCCAAACTGTGCAACAGTTTACCGGCAGACAAAACAAAAACACTCTTAAAAATACATCGTAATACTAATATTTTAGGTTATTAAAAGAATGTGCCACAAACGACATGCTTCAATTTGCTTCTATCGCTAATAATTCCGAGAATATTCGTTTTTCAGTTTAATCAGGGAGTTCCTATAACCACCTTCCAGCTTCATCATCCGATCAGCTCAAAATTTCAGCTTAATCGGAAACCGGAAATTGGGTGAACCTGACAAGATTCTGTTACAGATACACAGACAACGAGTCAAAAAGTCAATAAATCTCGCAATAAAAATCTTCACAAACATATTGTGACATACACAAACTGATCACAATAAGCGTAATCAAATAACAAGCACGGTCAGGGCGCGAGCACTAGTCAGCCATAATGTCTTCCGCTGCCATTCTATAGATTGAGAATATTCTAAACTGATGCGCCCACTAGTGATGTTACATGACAAGTGAAGAATAATGGTACACGCCTATTAACTTAATGGTACGGGTACTAAAAATGTATAAATTTTAATTAAAACTAACACAAAATTAATAACTCCATAGTAGAAAAAATGTTGTTTATAAACGTAAAGAAATTATTGGAATTAGTAAACAAGAAAGTAATTGTATAGTTGAAAATTAATAAGTTGCAAAATTACTTACATAATTTTATGTAAGTAATTCTATTTGAGAAAACTTTTAATTGGTCTTATGTGAGATTATTTTGTTTATAATATTTGTACTTCAGCTGGAAGTTTTCCAAAAAGGTATAAAATAAAAATATCTTTATATACTAAATAGAATAATTTTCAAACAGAGCGGAATTTACCAAGATACTTCGTACCATGTACTATTATAAGGTACAAAGATACAAAGTATTTCTGTAGACTAAATTCGCCTTCTACCTAAACAGACCAGAACCCTAATTTTAAATATGGTAAAGCATAATATCTTTTGACAGCTTTTGCTGCACTTTTCGGCCGCGCTCGCCCGGTTAAGTACCACAGCCCTTTATAAAGTCACCCTAAAATAAAGTATGCATGACTTTAGGGGATGCCTAATAGCCATGTCCACCCTTCTCTTATCCCACTCCTTAACTCTCTCCACTTCCTCCTTTGGTCGGAGCAAATACTTATTCGACTCATCCTTTACAAATTTCCCAGGTTGACAACGCACTTGGACTCTCCGGATGTTGCGTGTGTCTATGGGCGAAGGAATCGATTATCATCAGGTGAACTGGTTGCTCGTTTGTCTTTCTTTCCATTAAAAAAAAACAAACCCATCAGGATACTCCATGTATGGAATATTGTGATTATGGTACCTAAATTACGGTACGCGTACCATTATAATGGTGCGTATAACATCACTGGGCGTTGGGAATAATGAAATTATGGCGGGCGGGGGGATCCCCGCCTCAGCGGAGTTTTTTCCTCCTTTGTTTGTCCAATCGTTATTTATCGGGTAGATCGGGATTCTCGCGTAGATTAACATCAAGGTGCACGGGGGTCCGTATATAGGGTCGTTAAAATTAAATAGGCCCAGTGATGAGACGGCTTTATTGGCTTCGTTTCAGTTTTTATGCCCTTGTAAGGTGTTTGCATCAAGTTATGATTTGATAACTTACTTGTTTTAATATGTTTTAAAATTGTCATCTGTAACGTTGTGAACAAGTTATGCCCCGTGGTTATATCCGCATTAGCAGCTACTCAGCTCCTAAGTATCATGGCGTGATACTAGTTAGCCTATTCTGCATGAAACAGACTATTGTATATAAAAAAAACCACCTCGATTGGTACTTCCAGCCTTTGCGTGTTTTAACCGACTTAAAAAAGAAGGAAGGTTCTCAATTCGAATGTTTGTATATTTTTTACGTTCGCTCATATCACCGTCATTCTTGAACTGATTTTAAAAATGATATCTGATAGTTCTTCGTAGATAGTCCCATAAAATTTTCACAAGTAAAAACGGTTCATTAATTTGTTTATTAAATAAAAATATCTAAATTTAAGATTGTTCGCACATATCACCGATACTTATGAACAGATATGAAAATTTTTTCTAGAGGTGGTAGAGCATAACATCCTTTCACAGCTTTTGCTGCACTTTTAAGGCCACGCTTGTCCGGGGAAGTA
>JAOCPS010159419.1:0-14585 GCA_025505425.1 Graphium colonna
AGCCATAGGTAGCTCAGTGTCTGGGCGCTCGCCTTCAAGTCTGTTTACTCGAGGCGAACCTGAGTTCGATCCCCGGTGCCGGCACCAATGAGATTGTTAATTTTCTAATTGCAAATTTAAGTGCTGATTTACCACGTGCTCTGCGGTGAAGGGAAACATCGTGATGCATATCTAAGAAATAATATTTCTAAGATATGTGAAGTCTGCTAATCCGCACTTGGACCGCGTGGTTGACTATGCCCAATACCTTCTGTCTAGAGGAGGCCTTTGCCCAACAGTGGGACTATATAAAAATAGGCTTACTTTACTTAACTTTACTATATATAAAGTCGCAGAAAATTTGAATATGTTAAGACACATATATATTCATTTACATACACATAGAAATATTCGTTATATATTTTAATAGAAATTTTATCAATTTAACAGTTTAAAAAGCATTGGCATATAACATAAGAAACGAAATTATAACAAAAAAAAATGTGTGTCTTGAATTTTCAAATATACGAGCAGTCCAAGCTTTATTGCATCTGTACAACATTATTAATAAATATTTAAAAGTGATTAATTTATTGCTAAAACTTTGTTTGGAGACTTAAATAAAATCAAAAAAATTGTTAATACGATTCTTCTCATGTCCGTGGCTTTTCTTTTCGAACCGGTGGTAGTAATTTTGACAATCAATAAGCAAGTGTATACACTTCAACATTGATTAAAGGCATTCCATGTCAAAGATATTAAGATTAAGGTAAATAATAATGATTTTCCACGTTTAATACGCACTCAATTTTCAATACCACGCACTATAAAAACAAAATCTGTCTGTATAACGAAAAATGTCTTATATGTAAGCACCATTAAGGTAAATACAACCGGTGTAATTAGTAAACCTGCTACCGCACAGTAGCTCAGCATCACAATTAACATGGACCAAGTAACAGATGTTAGATTCGCCCTTACATCTAATGGCCGGTACTTTGCATTGTAAAACCGGACTGGATAGAGCCGTGAGTGGGCCGCCTTATCTCGGTATAGAGCCGGGTCATTATCATGCACTCGTGAGCACGATGCCTTATCTCGATCTGGCTGTACCGGCTACGATGCACCATTGAAGATGCTGCACTCCCAGAGTTGTGCCAGTAAGGATGTAGCGTGGGATAGGAGTGGACGCGACTGCAGTGGCCCTCGTTATCCAAACGGCCGCTGCTCACTCCGATTGGACGTCGATAATCGCATATTGACTTCCGCATGATCGTCACGATTGGACGTTAGTCTGTGTGTAATTTATGTATGCATCTGCCTCCGTGACCTTATAGTACAGGGTCGCATTTTATTACCACGAGTTCAAATCCTGGGGACAGGCATTTATTTATTGTTATTCACTAGTAAATTGAGTTGCCGCATAGGTTTCCCAATTGCATGTAATGCAATATATGTGTTGGATTTCCTGATAAAAAAAAAACTTCAGGTCTTATCATTATCTAGTTGCACCGTGTACTTGTTCCATTAAGCTACAGGATTAAACAAGTTTATTTTGGCAGAAAATTACAAAAACCGACTTCAAACGCCTTAAAAATGTATTTTCGAATCATATCTTCTCCATTATTTTGATGTTAAAAATCAATTTTCATAAAATTTTTGTGAGACCATTCTGAAAGTAGAAGATAAAAAAATAATTTTTAAAATTCTTAAATAGCGGAGATATGTGCGAACATATCGAAAAACTTCACAATTCTGATCAGTCCAATGATTAGTTATCTTGTTGTTTCAACACTATTTTGAAACAGAGCCAAGAAAAATTTAAGAATCTGTTGTCATGCTGATGATAGTAATGACAGTTACCCAACTCCTAACCAACTTGTAGGAAGGGGGGTGTTATTATTTTTATGACGGCTAAAAAAATATTTGACGTATGTTTTTTTAGATATTGAACGTTATTTGTCCCTTGACATACTTTCACTGCACATATAAACTATGATTTACAACAGCTTAATTGAATCAATTTTGAAATATATTTTAAAATTTGCTGTACAAAGCCACCATAAAATTAAATATTCATTATTTTTGTGGTTGCCTACTGGCCATTCTCACCAATTTTTTTTTCAACTCCTTTCTCCTCCAAATCCGACCCTATTCTCTAATTTCCCAGGTTGACAACGCACTTACGACGCTTCGGACTTCCTTTCCAAAAAAAAAATACTTAAACCACTTTTGTGGAATTTCTGTGGGACCAATTTAAAAGTTCCAATATCCATTTAATTAAAAAAATAGTTTTCAAACCGATTCAAAAATTATGTCAGTCGATAGGTCTACAGAATATTCCCCTACCTTCCTATCAAATTCCTACAGAATTGATGGCACAATAGCTCTTCCAACTTCATCTTTCTGGTGAAAACATAATGTGGATAGTTAAAGACAGTGGCTAAAATTACATAGCTTTTATTGTTGCAGGTGCTTAATATTTAAGTTACAAGAAAAAAAGGCTTTATGGCATCCAAGAAGGTAAGCAGTCAATAAGTAGTTGAGAATTTTTAAAAATAGTGAAAACTTGAGATTTAAAGAAAACCGACTTTAATTTAACTATAGAGGGAATATAACAGAAACATTTTATAGATACCCTTTTTAGCTTTTTTTGTTGCTTAAATCGGGAAGTTTATATATAAAACAACAAAGTCTTTACAAGTCTGTTCTGCAACCAAAATCTAAGCATAAAGCGAACACCAAAGTAAAAGCAACCATTATATTTAGCTACTATTGTATTCATCCGATTGCCTAATAGTTATGGGTACGGCCATTTGATAACATGATCGAGGATTCGAATCTTGCTATTCGACTATTGTGAACCAAACCTATAATAAAGCCTAGAGCTTAGTTGGAATCATTAAGAAATACTAAAATAAAAATTTCAAATAATTTTCTAATATTTTTCGTACAAACATCAAGAGTATCAAAGTTGACGGTAATAGATCAAAAACCGATGGTCGCACACCTTTGGCACCTTCTCACACGAAAAGGCTGTCGAGGCGTGTCAAAAAAAACCAGGCACTCTTGTCGCCGTGTTCCATTAGGCGGCACGTTCGCCGTCACGTCGCGTCACGTCGCGACCGAGCACGACTCCGAGTGAAATTTCTTCCAGCGGACGTCTTTTTTTCGTACTCTCACACTCGGCCGGTTGCGTAAATTACGAAAATAGTCGACGACATCGACTAAAGTCGCCGTTCGGTCGACGCGGACGTTACGTAACAATTCCTCCACAGCGGCGTCAGAAGCCGAGATCGGATCTTGACGACACACCCGGAATTCGCATGGGGAATAAACTTTGCTTAAGCCCTCCGCGCCCATACGTTTCCCTATGCGGTTCAGCCTATACGTTTTCCTATCGAATTCTCTCCTTGCTTTACCGCATAACAAATTCGATATTGCCCCCATCACTTTATAAAAGCTTATGTGTGGTTGCCGCACACAAGCGTTAGTTGTTAGCAACAGCGGTTCCGCAATCGACCGATTTTTATGACGACGACCGATGTACGCGAGAGGTTCAGCGCCCCGCTAAAGGCGCTAGCGCCCACTTTGGAAACCACTGGTCTATAACTAAACTAAAAGAAAACCGAATAGTTTGTTTGCTTGAACGCGCTAAGTTCAGTAACTACTAGCCCAAATTGAAACATTCTTAAGTGTTGGATAGACAATTATTAGAATCAGGCGTTACTTTGAGGAAGTCCATTGTATATAATTCTATAAGACCGTTTAATAAGCAATGTTTCGCGGAATATTGCTAATTAAACGGTCTTATAGAATTGTTGGATAGACATTTACCGAGGTAGGCAGTAGACCAATAGGAACTCACGAACAAAATGTTGCAGAAACGGGAAAAATTTTCGGACTCGATTCACGCCAGTAGTTTCTGAAATTATCGCATTCAACCAAACAAACAAACAAACTCTTCGATTTTATAATATCAGTACAGATTAACATTAGTTTACCTTTAACACGTGGCATCGATAATTCGAAATAACAAAATATTTATTCGCCAAATGAGATACTTCCTTACACATCTGTAAATCACATCTCGCGGGTGAGAACAACAACTTTGTGTTGTTGTTTCATGGTTCAATTAGGCAATGAGGGCTGATCACCCATTTGCCTGAAAAAACAGATTATCCATGCGTCGGATGAGCATGTAAAAATTCGGTTCTGCGCCTGATCTCTCTCCGGTCGTGTCGATTATCTGTCCCGTCGGGCTACGAGAGTAAGTCAGTGGGTCCCAAACATTTTTGGTCCACCGCCCCTTTTAAGAAAAAAAAATATCTCGCGCTCTACTCAAAAACGTTTGGCCTTCTATAATAACAATGCCCTCTGAAAGAGTGCTAGAGCCCAATTTAAACCACTGACTTCAATGAATACAAGAGGTTCGGCGCTGCCCTAATTTGATTCAGCACCGGCTTTGGGAACCATTGAAGAAAACGGGGATTGCGCCTTTGATTGCGCATACACTTGTGCACTATAATACCCACATACTCCCAACCAATATAATACCTGATGGACGCCTTAGCCGTAATTCGGCCAAGAGGACTTTTTTATAAGTAATATGTTGACGCCCAACCAATTCGTTATACACAGATGTGTATGAATGTATAAATTCACTCACTCATCCATCCATCCATCCAAAAGATACCGATCTTGCGCAGTGAAATGCCCAAACGAACATTCACATTTAGTTAATATTGATCTACAGATAAAATAAGCGAGCGGTACAAAAATCCGGCTTTCTATTGCCGATTTACGGGATCGATTTGACGTCGACGACACAGCGATTAAAGCGAATTTTAGATTTACGACTTGGGTTAATATTTTCGTGGTAAACTTTATACCGTAAGGAAAAATTGAAATTTTCGATAAAGGAAAATACCGCATGTTTATCTATGTTTAAAAATTTTATATGTTTGTTATCTGAAACTAGATTTGGTTGTCGCTTCAATTGCGTTATATTTAAAATGAAAATGAAAATAATGTTAATTTCAAAGTACATAACCTAAATTAATTGCTTTTTCATTTTATAGAAAGGCAGAGAAACGAGCTGACGGTTCACCTGATGTTAAGCGATTCCGTCACCCATAGACACGCGCCGGAAAGTCGCGAGTACGTTGCCAGTCCGGGGAATTGGATAGAAAAGGTTTATTGAAAAGGATGGGCCGAGAATAAGGATTTGGAAGGAGTGGGGAGAAGTGTCGATATGGCCATCCAGCATCCCCAAAAGTTATGCATGCTTTATTTTATGCCGAATTTATAAAGGCATGGATCCCCAAATTAGGTTAGTCTGTCTTAGTAAAGTAAAAACCTTTTTTCATAGTGTCCCACTGCTGGACAAAGGTCTTGTCTAGACAAAGGGTACAGGGCATAGTCCACCACGCGGCCCAAGGGTTGATTGGCGAACTTCACATATCTTGGAAATATTTTCATTACTTCTCATATATGCAAGTTTCCTTACGATGCTTTCTTTGTCTTAGTGATCACCATCTAAATGGATGTAATGTTGGATAACCTTGACGAGGTAAATAGAGAGTTGAAACTGAATTTTATTTTAGAATATCCCCAAAATAACTCGGGAACAATGTCTTTTTCAGAATACGAAAGATCCCTCCGGGGGGCTTTTTTCCATTTTCTGCATTTTACGCTATACGGTATATAGTCTATTCCAGTTGAACGTACAACAAAAGGTAATCGCAATACCATCTGTTAGGCTAAATAAAATTAACCAAGCAAATTGCAAGTAATAAGTAGAAAAATATTAATTTCCACAATATATTATAACATAAAGCATCGTTATTGTCCGTTGCTTCTGACCAGTCAATCGTTATTGACAGTTGGTAAAGTGTTTTTTTAAAGATATGTATTAATAAGTAACTGAGAAATCGTACAGTAGTCCCTGTTTTTTGAAAGACGCTTCCCTTTACAATGAGCTATAATGTTTAATTAACCAATCGAGAATTCTTTTTTCTTTTAATGACGATCAGACTTGAAATAATCAAACACGGTAAGGGACATTATCAGCGCATAATTTATAACTAAATAGTTTCCCCGCGTACTACTTAAGGACTGGTTGATTTTAATCATTTCGTTTATTTTATAAATAATATGAATTCACATGTTATAAAATATGTCATTGATAAATCTAAATTGAGATGGGTTTCCTCTATATACCACGACGGGTATATTTTTACAGAAAATAACAAAAGCCAACTTCAAACGCCCTAAAAGTGTACCTTGAAACATATCTTATACGTTATTTTGATTTCTAAAAGAAACTACTAATTTGAATTTGTTTAAAAAAATGGAGGAGCATTGTGAAATTGTAGCCCCCTATCAGATAAAAACCTTTTAGCAAATCAGTTCATAAGTTGGCGAGATATGTATCTCGGCAACTTAAGAACTGATATAAAACAAAAATTTAGGAGTGTTCGTACATACATGTGTATGTTTGTACGAACACTCCTAAATTTTGTTTTTTATTTTTTAAAAACAGAATTTTTTAAAAAGAACAGATTTTTTTAAAAAATTTATGGGACTATCAAAGAAGATCTGTTCTATCATAAAAAAATAATTTTTGGAATTGGTTCATAATTGACTCAGATACGGGCAAAAATACATAAAATCAATTTTGTTGTTTTGATTTTAAAAAATAAACTAATAAAGCAATTTTTCTAAAAATTTTATGGTACCATTCCGTAAGAACACCCCATAAGATGAAAATAAATAAGAATTTTTGAAATTAGTTAAAAATAATAGACTCTTAATTCCTTACTGCTAATCAATTTGCAATCACAGCAAAAGATACAAACAACGTGTTCTTACGCACTAGTGCCTCCTAGAAGAACGTTCTACATCTCACAACGTAAGAAACAATAGGGCCATTTGAATAGGGACGCTTGTCATATTCAATCAACAATGAATCTCATCTCTTTGTGTACAGTACTTTATAGCGACGTCCGCACGCCACAGTAACTCTTCACGTAGCCAGAATTTACAATCATAAGGCCCAGACAGTTTAATAGTTGCATAGGTCAAATAAAAAGGTCGGAGGAAAGCCATTCAGACGTCCCCTGTTCTCATTGTCGGTGGTGACGCCTTTAAAATGAGCTACGCGCGACCGGACAATGAGATCGGAGACGGTTTTTGAATGTCTTTTGTTCTTTGATGTCGTCGCTGCCCCCATCATGACTTTCTACTATGTACGAGTATATAGTCGGGAATCTTCGTCAACCATAAACTAATATTTTTTTTTATAGAAAAGAAGACAAACAAGCAGACCGTTCACCGACGAACACAGGCAACATCCAAAGAGCCGCGAGTACGTTGTCAACCTAGGTATTTGGATATAATAGGTTTATTAGATAGGTCGGGATTAAGGATCTGGAGAGGAAAGAAGTGGGAAAAGAGGAGTGGACATGGCCATTCGGCATGTCCAATAGTCATGCATACTTTCTGTCGTATTTTATGCCAACTTTATAAATTGCGATGGTACTTCCCCAGGGAGCACAACCGTTAAAGTGCAGCATAAGCTGTGAAATGAGTATCTTTATGTATAAAACTAACTACCCCTGCGGTTTCACCCGCGTAAATTTTCCCCGTTTCGTAAACATTTTTCATCAATGCTCCGTTCCTATTAGTTACAGCGTGATGTTATTAACCTAAAATGGGATACCCAACAATAATAAAATTTTCGAATTCAGAACAGAAGTTCCTGAAATTAGCGCGTTCAACCAAACTAACTCTTCAGCTTCATCAGAAATAACTGTAGCTTTCAGTGGTTGTTAAGGTCAAAGGACCATGCCCAAAAACGGTACTAAAAAGTCTCATGCATTAAGTTAAAAATTATTAAGTATTTATTCCCATAATTTTTACGACATCCCCCGCTTCATGGATTTGATTTTTGAACAGGAAATTTTATATAAAGTTATTTAAGTTTGAATTTTGCTTTATCTACGTGGCGTTTCTACAATGTCATAGAGATGTAGGATGCAATATGAACTATTCTATAATTTATTTAATTATATATAGATTTTTCCATTTTGTCAAATATCTCCGAAACTCAGGTTTTCTTTACAAAAAGGGCTTATATAGTTGTCTCAAAAAAAAAAATGTTTGAACTTAATGCAACTTGGTACGGTATGCCATATAAAAATGGGCATTGCTCTTTGGCAGAAAGTTTAAAGAAAACGCCGAGACCCCAGAGTTTTGAACCGACGAACTTGCAAACAACGCTAGTTCTGTAGATAATATTTGTTCAACTTTTTTGGCCCGCTTGAACGCTTCGTTGCGAATTCGGCTACACTTCGCCGGTTCATTTTATCAATTGATTTTCCTTACATATAATGCACCGAACCGGCAGTATCGTTATATTGATGTGATTCATTTAGCTAATCGAGATTAGTAGGTCATGGACAAGTTAATTTCACAGAAAATTACAAAAACCAACTTCAAACGCCTTAAAAGTAAGTAGTAAAAAACTGTATTTTCGAAACATTTCGTCTCCGTTATTTTGAATTCAAAAAAAAAGATACTAATCCGATTTTTATAATAAAATATGTAGAAATATTATGGTACACACCCATAATATTTCTACATATCTGATCTCTAAAAAAATATTTTTTCAAATCGGTTCATATGTTGCGGAGTTATGTGCGAACATGGCCAAATTTTATTATTTTTATTTAAAAACCTAACTAATGAACCGATTTTCTTTTTAATTTATGGAACTATCAAAGAATGCTCTATATGAAAATTCTTCTTTCTTTTTAATTTGAAATTGGTTCATAAATTACGGCGACACGGACATAAATACATAAAATAAATTTTGTTGTTTTCATTTAAATGAAAAACTACTGAACTGATTTTCCGGAAAATTTTATTGGACCATTCCGGAAGAATCTTATAAGATAAAAAAGAATATTAAAAATCGGTTCATAAATGACGGAGATAACGTACATAAAAAAATATAAACATTCGAATTGAGAACCGTCCTCCTTTTTTCAAATAGGTTAAAACAGGGATCCCATCAATCTTTGACTGTGATTTTTTATGTAATTTTGCAATTATGGATTGCTTAAATTATCCCGCTGCTCGGCTAAGGCCTTCCATAGAATGCACCATGCATCCATGGTATAAAGCACAGTCCAGAACGCGTCCCCAGCGCGGATTGGTGAACTTTACATATCTAGATGTGCAGGTTTTCTTACAATATTTTTCTACACCGTTGAACAGCACTTAAAATTGTAATTAGAAAAATGACAATTTCATTGGTCCAGACCAGGGATCGAACTCAGGTTCGCCCCGAGTATTGAGAATTGCAGGCGAGCGGCCCGGACACTGAGCTACCACGGCTTGTGGTTGTTGAATATTAAAAAAAATGTACTTTTCCTTTTTCTTATTAGAAAAAGAATACTTAATTTAAAACATATCACAAAAGATATTGATCTTCATTCAATGTTTGTTTTTGTATTATATAACTTTAACAATATTTTCGTTTATTTTTTTGCTAAGTAATACTTTTATTTGTTACTTAATTGTTCTGATTTTTATTTTTATTCTTCAATCTAATTTTTTAAATGTATCAATTTTGTTTTTCATTATTCCACCTGGTTTCGTGTTTATGTTTTTGATGTTTATACTAAATAGAAGAGAAGTCACGGGCAACGACTAGTCTGCACGTAAAAGGGGAACGGCGGACGGACGGGGCAATCGGATGATCGACCGTAAACTCTCGGTTGACCGGTGCCTAATTATAAATCACCTTTCACCCGATTGCAGCGCAAAATCGCCCCCATTCCGCTACGGCGGATCTAGATTCGAATCCGGGGTCCGTTCAAAGACTTTTCAAGGTATAACGTTTAAAGATATCGTTGAACGTAAATGTTACACGGATTTCATCCCGTTGAATTTTTAAACCGACTCCAAAATTAAGAGGAGGTTGTGTTGAACTGTATGTATCTTTTTATGTGTGTGCCCCGATTTCTCAGCATAATATGAACCTTTAAAAAATATTTTTCTAATATGAAATAACATGTCTTAAATGGTGTCATAAAATTTTGATACAAATCGGTCTTTTAAACTGCAGTTTTATTAAAAAACTGGTTATAATATGCCATAAAAGTTCATTTCCAAGGGGTTTGATATGAATTTTGCAATTTTCCGTGAAAATAATAATTTAACTTATATAGTATCTAACATATTACACCTGGGAAGTACCACCGTCCTTTATAAAGTTGGCATAAAATAAAGTAAACATGGCCTTTGGGGATGCTGGATGGCCATGTCTCCCCTTCCTTTGCCCACTCTTTTCCCCTCCAAATCCTTAATTCCGACCCATCCATCCTATCCAATAACCCCATTCTCTCCAATTTCCAAGGTTGATAACGAACTCGCGACTCTCCGGATATTGCGTATGTCTATAGGCGATGGGGTCGCTTACCGTAAAAAAAATAAAAACGAAATCTGTAATTTGACTTAAAATTATTTACTTTAGTTGAATTTCGTGTCCTGAAAAGAGGAACACGCAGATCGAGCCCTACAGCTCGTATAGTTAGCCACTGATTAACCGGTGTATTAAATTCTCTCTGAACTTAAACTGGATTAGAATTTAAACCGGCGTTAACGTTATAATTACTACACATGACTAGAAAATTTTCAAAAAATATATATATATTCTTTATACAGGCGCAGTTGCTATGACGTTTGTTGCGGCGTCGCAAGTCGTGGGTACGATTCCCACCCGAAGCAAATATTTGTATGACCTACAATTAGTTTTTTCGAATCTGGGTGTTTGTCCGTGCCTAATATATGTTTATAAATTGCCTTTGAAATACAAGACGTAGATCTTATCATAAGGGCAGCGTTTAAGAAATAAATATTTGAAAATTTATATCTCGGCATAGTTAATGAAGGTCTTGAGATCGACGTAAAATTTATATTTAAAAATTAATGAAAATATTGACACGACTTGGTATTCGATAGTGAAACGTTAGGCCTCATCTATATTTATTCGTCTTCTTATATTGTTACTTTTCATTAAATCTATGCAAAAATATTAGATAAGCATTCGATTCCGTCTTAAAGTGAATTTGTACGCATCCCGTGTCAAAATTTAAACTTGCAGCATATCTACACGATGACTGGTAAGTCCTTCTGTATATACGACCTTCCGTATGTACTTTTAGACGTTATATATCCGGATGATATATGAATAATAAAAATATGACAAAATAAATATTGATTTACCACTGAGTAAACAATCTAAAGTTGGAAAAGATATTACGTGATTCATGCCCATCCAAGCGGACACGATGTCACCGGAGCAAGACGGGAAGGCTGTGGAGGGAATATTCGAAAATTTTTCGATGTCCATTAGTAATCTATACAGGTTAACTGGTGTGTAACTTTAGGACGTTATATTCCCCACATATATGAATAAAATAAATATTGATTTATCACTAAATAAACGTAATCTGAAGTAAAAAAAATATTATGTAATTCATGCTCATCCGAGGGGATATGGCGTGGCCGGAGTGAAACAGAGGGTGAGAGACAAAGGGTCAACGGTCTCGCGCGCAACAAATGATCGCAGCCGCCACATCTTTAATTTATTGGAAAATTTGGGCTAATACAATACCCCTAATTTTATTACATAAATATGATGACAATCGAGTACCGAGTCTCCTTTAATATCGTAGGTGATTTACCAATCATCCTGTATGTACATACTAACATAGCTCGTCGACGAACGGCTATGCCGAGTCACGGCCAATTTATAGCCGTAAAAAGCTCGTAACCAATGAGTTAAACTAAACCGAAATCGTTTAAACATCTCAACGCGCGATCAGTCGACGACGTCGATACGAATAAATCGCGCTAAGATGGACTGGAGCTAGGGTTGCCAGACACTCATTCCTGTATCTGGCAACCCTAGCTATCGGGGACAATTCATGAGTAACGAATTCAATCGGTAGAAAGATATACGAAAATAGACAATTATCAACCGACTTCAGAGCAGGTTCTGAATTCGATGTTTTTTTTTGTTTGTGTATCAGCGAAATTCTCCAGCGTTTGTGAACCGGTATTCAAAATTATTTTTTTTATTAAAAAGAATATAATTTTATGTGCTACGCAATTGTCATAAAAATCCGTCTAAATTTCTATTTTACTTCAAAATAACTATTTTTTTTCACAAACGTTAGCTTCCAAGTCGCCAGAAGTCAGTCTCGCTGTTTTCTGTAGAAAATAATTATTTTTTGTAATATTTTACTACCATATGATTATAAATAACCTTATTATATTATATACGTCATCATATTATCTCTTTTATTGATAACTATTACTTTTCTAGAATAATCTTATATACTGGTGAAAATGCGAGATTATAAAGTGTTATTCCTGGCCACAGAATTAGGCACATAATTCCGAGACAATCACAAGTTTCCAGGCCATCTGGCAACCCTAAGTGGAGCCGACGCTTTCCTACGGCCTAATGTTTTTCGCGTAAATGGTCAAAGAAACTCGTGTCGACGCGCGGTTTTCACTCCGATCGAAAGTTTTACGATCAATTATTTCTCTGTACGGGGGAATTATCACTCTTTTGTGCAGTGAATGCAGTTATTCTTTGCCGGAAAATTGTCAGATTAAGTGACCGCAAACGATTGTCCGGCCACCGGCTTGAGAATAGCATTGTCTTCGATGACAACGTGTCCACGTATTCATCCATTTTCTGTTCTCTTCTTTCCATCTTCTAAGCTTTCTTATGACCGCAGATGGTCGTTAACGTAGTATGAATGTATTTAATCCCAAGAGTTATGGTCATTTCCATGAGAATTCTATTAACTATTCATCTTAAATTATATTTTTTCTTGTTATTTTTCTTCCGCCTCCGTAATCTAATGGTATGGGCGCTTGCTTTACAAACCGGAGATCGGGAGTTCGAACTCCGCGGAGGGACAGTGACTATATCTTGCTTGTGTTAGGGGATTGCGGGCTGATCCAATTGCCTGAAAGATGATCGATGAGCCGGATGGACTTGTAAAATGTCGGTCCCGGTTGTCGAAAACACCTTTGGCAGGCGTTATAGGATGTCAGTGCTTTCAAATATCTTGACAACTAATCCATCCTTGGAAACCAGTTTATACCTTTGGGTTACGGAGATAAGACGACAGTCGCTCTGCGTCAAAAGTGAAATTCAGGTAATATTTGTGTAGATTAGAAGCCGACCTAAAGTAACTTTGGAAAAACTCTAGGATGGAGGAAGATTTGTTTTCTCTCTGATCTATTTTTCAACCGACTTGTAATAGGGGAGATTATCAATTCTTTATACATAAATAATAATTCCTTTAGACTAGTTAGTTTTTTATTATAAATTACAGATGTTCTTCAATATAGTGAGAATGCATTCAATCCCAAATTTTATGGCATAATATTTTTCACAGAGCTTTAGAGAAAAACTCTATATAAAGGACAATGCCAAAATGTGGTACCAAAAAGTATCATGCATCAAGATCCAAATTATATAGTTATTAAGTACATAATTTCTTACGACATTGCGCTTCATGGTTTTGATTTTTGAACAGAGAATTTGATTTGGAAAAATATAATTTTACTCCACCTATATGACGTTTACAAAATTTGTCATGAAATGCAAAAAAACTATTTTTGATGAATCGATTCTTCCATCCTATCAAATGTGTCGCACTGTCTAGTTTGAACTTAATCGTAATGAAACTTGGTACGGTAGGCCATATAAAATGGGCATTGCCCTTTGGTTATAGGTTCTACATAAGTTCATTAAAAATAAGGGCTTTTTTGTTGTTTTACCACTGGGCAGATCTAAATTCGTAACCCAAATTAAGATATCAATATCGAGATATCGAAGTCCAATCAATTATTTCAATTATATTTAATGATAGTACGTGGACGCGACCTTATCCTGTTCTTCCCCTTTCCAGAAACCACAAAACTCTTTGCATGGGCGATGGAGTCCAATAGCATCGTCATCATCAGCAGAACCATCAGCAACTCTCATGGCAACCTTTTTATTGGAGAAATGCAATAAAAATTTATCCGCATAATTTTCATCATATTTTCTAAGTAAAGAAAAGTTTTTCATTCAGTGAACGATATAAATTTAAACATGATTCTTATCTAAACTCGTATTTCTTGGTGCAATGCGGACGTGGTTAAGCCTTTACCTACACTGTCTCATTCCATTGCTGCAGCTCCGAAATAAAATACCAACAACAACTAAATGAGCAATCTCATTTGATGTTTAACATTAAAACGTACAGCAAAGGACAATGCCTAAAGTGGTTCCAAAAGTGTCACGCATCGAGATCAAAATGATATAGTAATTATTTATATAATTTTTACGATTTTACGCTTCATGAATTTGATTTTTAAACAGGAGATTAAATTAAAAGCATAATATTAATACTTAATGTTGCTTTATTTTATTTTTTATTTTTTTTATGAAAAGGAAGACAAACGAGCAGACGGTTCACCTGATGGTAAGTGATCTCGTCGCCCATGGACACACGCAACATCCGGAG
>JAOCPS010159529.1:0-14584 GCA_025505425.1 Graphium colonna
CACAAGCAGTGTGGGAAGGGAGGGAGGTGCCTAACGCATGCTTATGCGTGCGCTCACATATTTGCTTACAGGTTGTTTAGGAGATTTTTTCGCGCATTATTGCTAATTATTTTCATTTTTTTTTAAACTTTGCTTTATGGATTTGATTTTACACGTGGAATATAATTTAAAGTATGAATTTTGCGCAACCTGTCATAGTGGTGTAAAATGCAATAGAAGCTGTTTTCTATGAATTATTTTTTAAATTTTTCAAATATCTCCGAAACCTGGGGTTTTTTACGAAAATAACTTTTATAGTAGTTAATATAACAAGTCTAGTCTCCAAAAAAAAAACATGTTCGAACTTGATACAACTTGGTACGGTTTGCCATATGGGCATTGTCCCTTCAGTGCTTGCCCCTTTGCGGATCGAAGCATAACCCACCCAATTCTCGATGTTATTTTTTTAAATATATATCCTGGTAATGTAACATCAAACTATGCTTATTCCTTGCTAGGTTGTTACTGGTTGTTGTTTTTCATCATAAATAAAGTAGTAGAAAATAAAGACTTATTGTTTGTTATATTGAATGTTTAATAAATGAGCTACTACTAGAACATTCTTTATTTACAAATTACAACAGAACTTTTTAGACTAGGGTTTTGTAATAGTATGTCTTCCCAAATCGTTCATCTACTAAGCGGAAACTGGATCCTATATTTTAATGGTAAAATTACAAACCTTTTGGTATTGTTGATGTCAATGAAATGTCTTTTTTAATTTTGGTAATTGCACTCTTCGCGTAACATTTTGTTTTGATTTCCTCATAATCCATTCTGAGGTTATTCTACCTGGATTTTGTAGTGATAATAACAAATATTTAATTTTATCTACAAACAAAGCTAAGTGCCATAATGAAGCTGGTAGTGAAATTTTGTCTTACATACAGTTGTTGTGGAAATTATAAAGTTGCTCAATCGAGGAGCTACCATTATCTCATACACAAAGCCACAACTCTGTAAAAAATTAAGCATGTCTGGCTATAGGATTTGTTGAATACCCATTTTAATTATTTTCCCCCAATTGTGTTTCTAAAACATTCCTTCTATCTGCTATTCAAAGTTGACAACGCGTCCGCAACTCTTAGAATATTTCAAGAAATTGTTAATCTTTGTCATTAACAAGAGAATCTCCGACTGACTCCGATCATTATCCTCCAAATGTCTTGATTATTTTATAGTTACTCCTTTCGTGATGTAGATGTTTACTATTGTAAGTATGGTATTAACGAAAGTTCTATTCGAAATGGATTTTTTACATAGTTTGTTTCGTCGCAGCGTAGTCACTTATGCTAGTGTTATTTTTACCATACTATTGCCATGGTAACATCACGTGTCCATTAAAAGCAGTATAGATACTAACATAATTTAAACGTTGTATTCTAGGCGAGTACGACGACGAGAACAAGGGCGACAGGGAGAGGGGCGAGCGCGGGCGCGGCAGGGGGCGCGGCAGGGGCGGCGGGGCGCGGGGCGGCAGGGGCGGCGACGCCGACGCCGACGCTGGCGACGGCGAGGACAAGAAAGCCCCCGTCACCTACGTGCCCCCCGAGCCCACGGACAATGAGCAGGAGATATTCAGCAGCACCATCAGCTCGGGCATCAACTTTGACAAATTCGATAGGATTGCTGTTAAAGTGAGTCAATATTTTTTTTTTAAATCGTATCTACTGTCACGGGAAGAGATTGATCGATTACTTCATATGGGAATTTTGTTTTTAATCATCATTAAAATCGGTTGAGTTCAGTTTCTGATGATATTAAATCAAAACATCCAACAAAAATATCATTCGGGATTTAAAGGCGTCTGAAGTCTTTTTTTTAAATTAAACAACTTTACGCATTTTATCGCGGTTTATTTTTAAATTTTATCACCCGACGTTTCGAACCCTTTACAGCGTTTCATGGTCACGGGTAGGACTGAAGTGTTTGATGTCCTGGTATCACTTGTTAATTCTGCATACCATCAGCTTTAGTCCGCACTAAAAATTAATATTCAAGCTGCTGCAAAATCCGTAAAGTTGTTTAATTTAAAAATGTCTAATATTCGCGTAAGTCTCAAAAACAAAATTGCGTCTGAAGTCGTTTTTTAATTGATTTTTTGTAGAAAAATACTCAATTTTCCTGTGTAATGATGAATTTGTTTTAATTAACATCTCATTTACATAGGTGAGTGGAGAAAATCCCCCACAGCCAATAGAAAGTTTTGAGACTGCAAACCTCCGGAAGTATGTGGTGGACAATATACTACGATCTGGATATAAGAAACCTACGCCTATACAAAAACATGCTATACCAATAATAATGGCTGGCCGTGATCTAATGGGGTGCGCACAGACAGGATCGGGGAAAACCGTAAGTTACAAAAAATATGTAATTTTAAATCATGTAAAATTTCATTGAAACATAGTTATGATATTTGAAATTATAAAAAATTCAAATTGAAATCACTTATATCTACAGGCTGCATTCCTTCTACCCATAATCAACATTCTTCTTCATGATGTAAGAGATTTGGTTGTCAGTCCAAATGCTCAACCACAGGTCGGTACTACACATTAAAATTATTTGTCTCATTTGATTTGTTATTGGTGTAAACCTTGTATTTCACATGTACATTTTGTATTTATAGGTTATAATAGTATCGCCAACAAGAGAATTAACATTACAAATATTTAACGAGGCCCGGAAATTCTCGTATGGCTCTGTAATAAAAGTGGCCGTGGCTTATGGTGGAACCGCTGTACGATACCAAGGAGACAATATATCTGTAAGTTGAAGATTTTTTTTTAATAATTAGAGAATTGGACAATTTTTATTGCCTAAAATAGAAAATCCATGCAACTTACGCTTATGTGCGCGTGATTTCGATCTCATCATGTACATGTATATATAATTATTATACACATAATTCGTGCGTTGGATGGGCATGTAAAAAGTCGGTCCTGCGCCTGATCTCTTTCCGATCGTGTCAGTTATCCGTCCTATCAGGCTTTGAGAGTTAGGGAACAGAGAATGCACCTGTGTCTGCGCGTATACTTGTGCAGTTGGCTGATCTCTGAGTAGATTGGCCGCCGTGGCCGTAAGTCGGACAAGAGGACTCTGTTTATTTCGTCTGTATGTATGTGTAAATCACTGAATTCCATAATTGTTTAGAAGTTTTGCGTATGCTTTTATGTGGTCCTCACATGCTTTGGGACTTGTTTGGAACCAATAAGAGTTGTTATTTGTAAAGTGTGTACAGGATAATGCTTGTAGGATCTTCAGAACTAGAAGCTCGATTGACTAAAATTGGTATAGTCACTTGTCTCACGTAGTTCGCTTTACCAAGAACTTTTGAGTTAATATAGAAAATTATTTGAAATAAAATTGAAGAAATACAAAAAAAATATTGTAAGTAAAACCGCGGGGAACGTTAAACGTTTTATTTTTGAATGCAGCGAGGCTGTCACATACTAGTGGCGACACCAGGCAGGCTTCATGATTTTGTGGATCGCAAGCGCGTTTCGTTTGAAAGTGTCCGTTTCGTGGTACTGGATGAGGCAGACCGCATGCTCGACATGGGTTTCATGCCAACCGTAGAGAAGATGATGGACCATCCCACTATGGTGCCTAGTGTAAGTAACGATATTTTAACTTGTTTGATGATAAATATTATTGTTTTGTAACCTAATTTTCGGCTTACGTTTATTGAAATATTTTTAAAAAAATTCGACATTTCCTGCATTCTGCAACTGTAATTTTATAGACCTTAATAGTTGTCATGGAAAGAAGCTTACGTAAATTTGAAATATCTAACAGAATTGATTTCAAGTTAATCTCAAAATATGGTATGTAAATGTACATGAGCACAAGCTTTTGCTTGCTACTTTTTTTTAACTGTATTTAGTGTAAAATTTTAAGAATTTTTTTACATTCTTTAAAACAGAGTATTTACTATTTGTATTTTAGATATATTAGTAGAGAATATTGAATTTAATACAAATATAAATTTTCAGGGCGAAAGACAGACTCTCATGTTCTCTGCAACATTCCCTGAAGACATCCAACACTTGGCTGGTCGTTTCCTGAACAATTACTTATTCATTGCTGTGGGCATTGTCGGTGGGGCTAGTACCGACGTGGAGCAGATCTTCCACGAGGTCAGCAAATACGAAAAGCAGACAACTCTGAAGAACCTGATTCAGGAAAATGGTAGGAATTTAAAAGAAATTATAAGTTACTATTCTGCAAATTAATGCAATCTGTAAATGTAAAGTACATTGGGATTGCATTACATTGCCCAATGTCTATTGGTAGAGCATTATCTTTCCTTTCTACACATCAAACTTTATTGGCTTGGCTTGTACTGCACAAGTAGCTTAATAAAAATGGTAAAGGTTCACCATCTAATTAGGTGTTTAATCATCATGATAGGTAAAATTGTGAGATTCAAAAAGTGTAATGGCTAAGCCCTTGCTTTGCAAACCAGAAGTGGTGGGTTCTAATCGCGCTGGCTAAAAATTACTTTGTGTTGTTGTTTCTCAGTTGTGTTACAGCAATGCGGACTTTACCGCAAATGCCGCATGTGTGAAGTTGGTTTTGCGTCTGATCTACCCAGTTATGACCAATATCCATCTCCTCGGCCTATGAGAGTATAAGAAACAGAAGGTGCACCTGTATTTACTAGAATTTTTGTGCACTCTCTCTTGTGTCTGTTGTCTCTCTGGACCCCACATTTATACAAATACCAATAAAACGGGTTATCGGCTTGTTAAAAACTTACTTAATTAATAAAATATATGTTTAAAAATACTTTCGGCCTGTTATTAGGGTCTACTGCCATTTTCAAATTTTATATATTACACATACAGCGTGACTGGAGTCACCTTCAATATTCGAGGGGACATGTGGGGATCATAATTGAATAATAAAAATATTATTAAAAATAAATATTAATTTACCGTAATCATATCAAGTAAACGTAATCTAAAGTTGAGTAATTAATTGCGTGGACATCATAATGGTACCTACATATGTTGTGTTGTGTTTAAGACTTTTATGTCGGCACGCGAAGGCTTCCATAAATAAGTATTACTAGTTTTCTCTTCATACATTAATCCTGGCTTAGGGCAGGCAAAACTTCCAGGGTAATTAAACCGATTTATTATTAAATAGGTGTTATTTTTGACGTTTTTAAAAAGGGGAATCATACTTATGTACGACAATTGAATAAAATTAAACTACCTATTTACATAATAAGAATAACCTCAATAACTGTCCATAATGTGCACCTTGTTCTATGTATTGCAGTTCAAAATAAATAGATCACTTAACTGTTTCAAAGACACTCATGATTTGTTTCTGTTTGCGTACTCTGTCGCGTACACAGGCACCTTAGGGGCCATCTATGCATCACGTGAGGCTTGAAAAGGGAGGGAGGGGATGGACAAAAATCACGAAACATCACAAGAGGACACACCCCCCACGTGTAGTAAGATATCACGCGTATTTATTTTTATCTTTCAAAGCGCGTTTTCTTAACCGAAAAGAAAGAATTCATCGGTTACACCAAGTGCAATCAGCTCTATACCGCAGCCTGTACGTGCTACTCCTGCACAGGATAAGTTGAAGAATCAAATTTCCCTTCTACAAATGGAACTTTAATCAGCTGTTTGTCGTAAGGATTCGCTGAGTGCCAGTGAAAATGAGACAAAACAGAACTGCCGAAGAAGGAGCAACATATGCGTCACTCCCAGTCGCGATTATTAGTATAATCGAAGTAAAACTTGCTTGCAATGAGAGTCCGAATGTAGCTGATCTTCTTAAGGCGCGTCCTGCCCCTGTCGCCTACGCATGGAGGACCAACAACTGCAATTGCTTAAAACTCACGTCAAGATGTGGTCCGCGGATAATGTACATTAATTTTTATCATGGTCCTTAACTTAATTTCAGAATAAAATAAGATTATACTTTATACCTGTATTAATAGATAATATTCCTTAAATTTCAAGATTCTTTGTAGTTACTAAAAATACACGTGATGTTAGGTGGGTGTAGGGAGGGAAGGGGGGTGGAGGGTAGTCTTAAGCCTCACCACATATCACCAAGGGGGAGGAGGGTTAAAAATGCTAAGAAAAAAGATCACGTGATTAATCGACGACACACGCGCGGAATTTAAATAGCGACGCAAACACATGCATGAGCTTGAGCCAAATGCGACTTGACATGAGTGATGAATAGAGTAGACGCGTGACAGTGGCATCGCCAAACAGTGTTGGTAATTAAAAATTGAAAAATGATAATTTAAAATTGTTAAATTTGGCACTTGAAAATTGAGGGAAATTAAGAGATTCTTATTCGGAATAAAATCAAAGTTTCTACGTTATTAATTAATAATAATCATTTGATAAATTAGTAAAATATTTTTTTCACGTTTAAAATAAAAAAAAAAAAAACGAGTAGACGTTTCGAGCACACACAATATCTGGAAATTTGAGTGTGCGTTGTCTGTCAACCTAGGAAATTGGAGAAGACAGGTTTAGTGCATAGGACGGGTTGGGAACATATTTAGGATTAGGAAGAAAAAAGAACGGAAAATAAGAGGGAAGGAATGGTCATCCGGCTACTCGGAAAGTCATGCATACTTTATTTTATGCCGACTTTGTGTAGGGCGGTGGTACTTCCCCGGGCGAGCAAGACCGTATAAGTTCACCGAAAGCTATGAAAGGATGTTATGCTCTACCATCTATCAAAAAATTTCAACCATGGCAGGCAATATGCGTATTTTTTTCCCTTTGAAGATTTAATTGGAATATACTGGTTGTAATTCCCAGTCCTTTTTATAATTTTGCAAATATTTTTTTCGTTTAGTTCTTACACTAGTACTTGGTTTATCGCTAGAGTCATTATAGGATTTAGACATCATAAACCACAACAACAGTTTTATTTATCGCAACTGAACTAAACAAGAGCATGCAATTCTATAAAATATATTATAAAATTTGCCGATAAATGGGGAAATTTCGAACGACTGCCCCACTCCGGTAGCGTTCTCGGTCAATAGCTAGTAGATGCTATCAGCAGACCGAGCCATGTCGTAGTAGGGACAAACAATTCATTTATTGGAAAAATTGGGTAAAATATATGCCCCCAATTTTAATACATTGACAATCGAGTGCAGTCCTTTAATATCGTCTATGTCTCACCAGTCACTTTTTTAAATTGTATAACTAAAAATCTCTTGCAATCCCGAAATATTTAAAAAAAAATCAATTTTGTGCAATTTTGTGATCTCTTTAAAAACTTAAGACGCCAGCCGCGTTTAGCTCTGCATTATATTCTTAATTAAATCACAGGAACAAATGATTTCCAGATGGCAAGCGCGTCTTAGTGTTCGTAGAGACGAAACGTAACGCCGACTTCATTGCGGCGATGTTATCTGAAAAACAGATGCTGACGTCATCGATCCACGGGGACCGCATGCAGAAAGAGCGCGAAGAGGCGTTGTACAACTTCAAGAGCGGAAGGCATTGCATACTAGTCGCGACCGCTGTCGCTGCCCGAGGCTTGGGTTAGTAAATAAATCTTATTTTTTTTTCATCTTAACAACTGACATCCCCGAATTTGCATATACCATATTTTGAGTAACAGTTGTTATTTTGATTGCTATATAATTCTTTGCATAACTGAGAAATTTCTTCAAACTCGGAATAGTCCTATTGTATGTGTTGGTTTTCTTTGCGTGTGTTTTTGCATGAAATAGTAACAAATATCTATTCTTATGGTGGTCACTGGCGAGACGGCCCGGACGTCTTCCTAAAGTTTGAGAGTATTTTTTACGCGAGACATTTAAAATGCTACCAAAAAATTTACCCCAAAATTTAACCGCAAAATTTACCCCAAACCTCGGGAAAACGTCCGGACCGTCTCGTCAGTGTCCACCATTAGCAATTTTACTTATAAAACATTAATATTTTATATAATTAGTTTTTTCTGTCATCTGTAGCTTCTGTTTCGTGAGTGATTCTGTGATTAGAGTTATATTTCAGATATTTAATTTTTTTTAAATGGTTAAAAACCTTATTAAAAAACTGGCCAAGTGTGAGTCGGGTATTCGAAAATTTATAACCGACTTCAAAAAAGGACGAATGTTCTCAATTTGAATGTGTATATTGTTTTTTTCAGGTGCGTTTCTCCGCCATTTCTGAACAGATTTTAAAAATACTTTTTTTATCTTATAGCGTATTTTCCCGAAATGATCCCATAAAATTAGAAACAACCCATAGTTTTTCTTTTAAATCAAAATAACAAAATTGATTTTATGTATTGTTACACGATCTCCGTCATTTGTGAAACAATTTCAAAAATTCTTTTTTTATATGATAGAGCATTCTTCGTAGATAGTCCCATGAAATTAAAAAAAAATGGTTCATTAGTTTGTTATTTAAATAAAAATAACAAAATTTAGTAATGTACGCACATATCTCCACAACTTATGAACTGATTTGAAAAATACTTTTTTATCTGATAAGGTACTTCCACAACGGTCCTACAATTTTTTATAAAAACTTAATCCAGTTTGTTTTTAAAATCAAAATAATGGAGAAGGTATGTTTGGAATGTACACTTTTAAGGCGTTTAAAGTCGGCTTTTGTAATACTGATTCTTATCAAATTTTGTGATATCCTTGAAATATTTTTCTCTTTGCGAATGCATGGGAAATGGAAAAAATGTCATATCTTTTAATTGCATTAACTTAGGGGCATTATTTTTTTACAGCTCCATAGGACCATCTTAGCATTTCATAATAATTTCAACTTTACACATTTACGCGTTTTTGAATAAAAAATCTCCTTGGACAGACAGATTGATGTAGAACAAAGTGATTTTAAAAGGGTTTATTTTTTCGTTAGAGGTACAGAAACTAAAAATATATGCAAAGCATTGTTGTCAAGATGTAAAAATTAAAGGTTTAACCTTCATATTTAGTAATAATATTTTTATTCGGCAAAAAATTATTGCAATATAATAAATTTCAATAAGATACAAATGCGAAGGAAGGTATCTAATGGTTGAACAAGCCTATTTTAGATTATTCAATTTTGTAATCAAATTCTTATTTCAGACATCAAAAATGTAGACATTGTCGTCAATTACGATCTGCCTAAAAGCATAGATGAGTATGTGCATAGAATTGGACGAACTGGACGTGTCGGAAACAGAGGAAAAGCGGTATCATTCTTTGATAGAGATCAGGTGAGCTAATTATGAATTATATTATTAAAACCATTCGTTTTTTGACTACAGAAAACTGTTTTTTTCCCAAATCACATTTCTTTTTATTTCTATTGCAAAGGTTATAGTAATAATATACCACCAAAATTATCTGTTATCCTCCATATCTAAGTGACAAAGCTTCACCCAAGGACTTACTTTGGTAATATTAAAAAGAAATTTTTAAGCTTTTAAAATTTCACTGAACTTACATCAGTATACATTTGATAGTATATGGCTTGTATATGAACTTCTGTACCATTGCAGGATTATAATCTTTTATTGCAGGATTATAATGTTTTATTCAAATCATTTACCATGTATTAATTGAGTTTAAACTTTTGATTAAATGACGTCAGGATATGGCGTTAATGGCGGACTTGGAAAAGATCCTTCGCCAAGCGGACCAACCTGTGCCGGACTTCTTGCAAGGCGGAGGCACCGCTACGTACAAGGGCAACAAGTACGGAGGAAGCGACGTGCGGGTACGTATTCGTTTTACTCTGCTATTATTTTTATAGAGAAAGGACATTGCCCAAAAGTGGTACCTAAAATTCTTATGTATCAAGATAAAAATTATATAGTAATTATTTTCATAATTTCTTACGACATTACGCTTCGTGGATTCGATTTTTAAACAGCGAATTTGATTTAAAGTATAAAAGTATGAAAATATGAACTTTGCTTTATCTACAGGTCGTTTGCGCAATCTGTCATAGAGATGTAGAATGCAATAGAGGCTATTTTCTATAAATCAATTTTTCGAATTTATCAAATATCTTCGAAACGCGGGTTATGTAGTAGTTAATATAATAAGTCTAGTCTGCATAAAACATGTTTAAACTTAATGCAACTTGGTACGGTTTGCTATATAAAATTGGGCATTGTCCATTGCCAAGCAAGCAGCATGTTCACTTGATGTCAAGTGATGCTGTTGCCTATGGGCACACAACATCCAAAGAGTTGCATGTGTGGCTGGCCTGATTCCATGGGTCCAGATTCCAGAAGAGAAAGGAGTGTTTATAGAAGATAATAGAAATGGCCATCCACCAACCCCAAAAGCTATGCATACTTTATTACATACAGGCTTTTTGATTGGTGGTGGTACCTTTGAGCAAGTAAACTTATAAATCCAACTTAAATTGTATTAGGAATGTTCTACTTTTTTAACTTATGTAAATATATAGTGTGAAATAAAACAATTTTACGGATTGTATAGCAATTCAATCATAGTCTGTCATAAATGCTACCAATGTTGGGTATTTAAAATCAAATTAAAACATTACCCTTGTATCACACATACAATGAATCAATCATCTCTTTTAACGAAAATAAAATAAAAATTGGTTTCAGTTATTTGTAAGCTTTAAAATTTTTACAAAGCCTGCTCTATGCAAACCAAAGAAGGAGCATGATTGTTGTTGATAATTTGTTTGGGTCATATTACTTAAGGCAATCTTAGTATCATGTCTTTTTATTGACCCATTACTTTTAGAATGTTCTACCAAGAAAAATCAATGTCCATAAAATATACTATTGATCTTAATATTGTCTCCTTACTAAGAGTTAGTTCAATCACAGAACAGATGTCACTTATTGTCTTTACATACATAATGTATAAAGATCAAAATATTTGTTAAAATGACGGTAAAATTACAAGTATTTAACTAATATTATTGTTACATGCAACCAATAGGGACCTGACGTAAGTTTATTTGCACTGACTGATATTTGTAATCTTTATAATGTAAATTTATGTATAATATAATCTTTGGCAGATAATGCTATGAATGTTACACACCCTTATTTTTACTAATGATTGATCCTATATTAATTGATTTTATTTTCTTTTCAGAACTTCAATAATGCAAGCTCTAATGTTATTCAAGGACAAGAACCTGAAGACGAGTGGTAGACTTTGCGTTTTGAAAATTAGTTTGTGTTTCAAAACCTGCCAAAATAAGTTGATGGCATATGATTTTTATTGTGCAACTAGTGATGCATGTATGTCATTGGTGCTTTCACTCTTAAGGAGTTCCTGATTTTTTGATTGTATTGAAAATCCATATATTTTGCCTGTAAATTCTACACCCTGATGAAGACTGTAATTTTATGTGACAAGTATTGTAGATGTAAGTTTATGAATAAGATTCGTGTACAAAACAGATCCCATACATACTAATACTGTAAAAGGAAACATTTAGGTATAATAGGAAGCATACATTATTTGGTTGTACTTAATATTTCTCTTTTGTTTTGTTTTTTTAGTGATAAGTGAAGTTACTCATTTTTTTTTCTTTTGTTATATAAAATTTAATTTAGGTCATCACTAAAAAACAACCTTGTAATCAATATTTTGTAAGGATCTGTGATGTGTAGTATAAAGTTGCTCAGTTTAAATTTTAAAATAGTTGTTATTATGCAATAGGTTTATATGATTGTTATATCATTTCCTTTTTGTCGAGGCACATATTTGCTCTAAGCATTAACATTAACAAAATGAAGTCAACTAAGGATGAACAATTGCAGGAACAATTTGTTTCCTTTTTTAGTTTGTTTTGGTTAATAACTTTATACCTAAGCAACTAATACAGATTCTTAACTTTTTTAGAATCTCTTACTTTCTTATAGTTTTACTATTAAAAGTGTTTATGTACATGTTCCTGCTTTATAGGTTGAAAATCGTTTATAAAGCCGTTAGATTGTCAAACTTTAAAACCTGTGATGATAACTATAAGTTAGATTTTAGTTACATTCGCCATAACTGTCATGGTTCAAATTTTGTTTACAATGCTGTGTATTGTTATGGTAAACCATTTTGTTGCTGTTTTTAAGGCAAAGTAATTAAGAATATGAGTGTCTTTCAAAAAATTAATAAAAAATACTTATCAGGGTATATATATATTATAATATTCTTTTCCAAAGGACAATATTGGTAAATTGTACATGTGGTACAACAAAATGTTTTGTTTACGTTAAGTTTCCAAAAAAGACCATTATCTAGTTTTTAGATTAAAATAGTTTTTAGGACTTGATTTCTGCTATGAGGAGTTAAATAATAAATAACGTATAGATTTATAAGTGTTTGAATTTTCTTTTGATACCATTTACAAGTTTATAACACGCATGCAAAACGATTTGAAGTGTTAGGCTTATCAATTTACTCTTCTTATTTGTTCTTATTTACTGTTTTTATTTGAGATTGGAGCAGTTGTTAATAAAAACTTAATTTACTAAAGATGTTACAAAATGCCTTATGCTATGATGATACTGCTGAGAAACGCCTAGAACTAGTGCTGTATGCGGTATTATTTTTCCGTGCTACCTTAAAATCGCCCCGCCGTTTTTTGAAGGCCAAACCGTTGAATCTAGACAAAATGCCAAAAAAAATGTGTTCATTATACTTTCATTTATTTTAATGTTTGATCTACTTCTACATTACATTTCCCAAATGGCAGATTAAATAATATAAAAAATAATAAATAAGAGTATAGAACATAATAAGATGAGAAAAATCGCATGTCATATCCGTTTACAACGAAAGAAAATATTTGAAGCATTGTTAAGTGTTTTTAAGAATGTAAAAATAAACATGAGAATACAATAAATGTAAGAACTTAACAAACCACGACTGATGCGTACGAATACATTTTAATTTTTCCGTGCATTGACTATACCGATTGATTTGTGGTATGTCGATATGCACATGTCGGATAATATAAAATATGCATTATTTTATTTATGTATATACATTTTAATTGTAAATAAAACAATTATGCTGGTTAAACACCATACTCTGTATATACAGATAGATGAAACAGCAGGTCGTTGACCCGTATTCGCCTCTCCCCGCCCGAGTTATGTTTACTTAGTGGGTAATGTGATATATTTTATTCTTATATATGATCCCCTGTACGTATAACTCACCTAAACTATGCTGGTTAAACGGTATACTCGCTAACAGTTCTTATATATCCCAAATTACGTAAAAACATTTACATTGTATCAATTATATAAATGAACAATTATAATAATACATTTTCAATGCACTTCATTCCTTACGGCCTTGAGCCATTCGCATCCAGTCCCTCCCCGCTATCTTCGCCATCTCATTGGTTAACTCCCCACGTTGCTGTAACCCGTTCTGGATATCCATTCCAGCACCTCAGTGCCCCATCTGGTGTCGTTTCTGCGACATATGTGGCACGCCCATTTCCACTTTCTACGAGCTACCTATTATTGAGTTGCCTATACTATGCTGGTTAAAAGTTATACTCGCTAACAGGCCTTATATATCCCAAATTAAGTAAAAACATTAACATTTGTAACAATGATATAAATCAACGCTGTTATACAGGTTGACTGGTTAGTAATCTTCAATACTCTAGGAAGTTATACGTGGGGATAATATAAGAAGAATTTACATATAATTAAAAATACTACTCCGTAAACATAATTGAAAGATATATACACTGTGGGGCGCTTGAGGGATCGGCGAACATAAGGGTGAACAAGCCCCGCGCCTTGCCACCACACTTCATTGATTTATTGGGAAATTTGGGCTAAAACTATGCCCCTAATTTTATTACATAAATATTATGGTAATGCAGTACCGAGTGCTCTCCTTTAATATCGTTAGTGACTCCCCAACCTTGCGCACTAGGAAGAAATCAGTTTTATATAATTATTGTCACCGAATATTTGTTTTTTATTAAATAAAAGTTTTTTATCAAATACTAATTATTTATTGAAAAACAAACACTTTTTAACTTATTATCTTCAGTGGCGGTCAACATGGCCATGGAGCATTATTGTTTACGGTCGAGGATAAGTTAGTGCCGTTATTAAAATACATTGCCTGCTAGCGCATGCCTGTTATAGGTACCTGAGTGTAGCATTAAAAAAAAATAAAAATTGCGGCCTAAATATGCAACAGTTTTTGCGTGGAATGCAGTCGCTATGTCCATGGACGATCACTATTTTGTTTTAAATAGTGGAGCTTTCGCCTGTGAATACCTAAAACGTGAAGCTGTTAGCCCTGGAGTGCAATATACAGACCCTGTATTCCTGAGCTGTTTCAACCACATACGGCCGCCTATATATCTTTCCAGCGAGGTACGAGTATGCAATAGTCACAAGCGTGTAAGCTCGGACAGAAGCACTTTTTTTTTTTATAGCGGAGGAGGCAACCGAGCAAGCGGCTCACCTGATGATAAGTGATCACCGCCGCCCATGGACTCCCGCAACACCAGAGGGGTTACAAGAGCGTTGCCGGCCTTTAAGGTAGGAA
>JAOCPS010159639.1:0-14584 GCA_025505425.1 Graphium colonna
CGGTGGTACTTCCCCGGACGAGCGTGGCCTTAAAAGTGCAGCAAAAGCTGTGAAAGGATGTTATGCTCTACCACCTCAAAAATTTGAGAGATTCGTCGTAGTATATTATTATTGTATTTAAAATAAGTAAATAACTAATGTATGTTTATATAAGCTACTAGTATATAACGTACCAATTTTCTTAGCGGCATCAATGGCCTGCTGATTGTTCTCTTCCCAGCGCGCAGGGTCTCGACGGAGCCTGCTCGGTGGTGGGGCTGGTCCGCCCATAGTCCTTACAAGCTCATTTGCCACCCTTCCGTCGTTCCAGTCTGTCTGAAAATTTATTGTTCTTGCTTATTATTTTTCTCACATAAGGGTGACACGCATATTTAGTTTAAACGTGACCTAAAAAATTAAGTAAATACGTTTAATAAAAAAAGTCGTTCTTGTATTTCAAGTTTTGGCAGTTTGCTAAACATATTTACGAGCGATCTATTTAGTCTGTTGTAAGGCGTAGACTACATAAGCGTAAATTTAATTTTAAATTCAATTGTTGAAATGTTATTTAGCAACACGGTGCAAGCGGCCCTTAAAATTAATATTTTTTGAGTAAAATTATTTTAGGTGCCATATAGACAGAAATATATTTCAAAAAAGGGAGAGGGGTTCTTCTCGATCGCTCGTAAATATGTTTAGCAAACTGCCAAAACTTGAAATACAAGAACGACTTTTTTTTATTAAACGTATTTACTTAATTTTTTTAGGTCACGTTTAAACTAAATATGTGTGTCACCCTTATGTGAGAAAAATAATAAGCAAGTATGTCGACTGAATGTTTTTTTTGTTTAAATTCCGATGTTCAATATTTTCTTTTTTTATATAAAAGAATATATTTTTAAGGTGGTCCCATTAACGTTGCATTTCTTTTACTATTTTATTTATAGTTTTCCGTACTTTTCGTTTTGCAAGCGGTTAAAGTTCTGGTCAAAGATTCCTTTTTCTATAACATATGGTGATAACTGGACTTTGTTTTTAAATAGGGACCTGTATCTTGTTTAATCAACAAAATACAATGCCTAAAAGTAATACCAATAAGCTCATGCATCAAGATCAAAATTATAGAATAATTATGCCCATATTTTGTAAGACAATCCGTTCCATGGATTTAATTTATAAACCGGGAATGCATTGTAAATTATGAATTTTGTTTTTTCTACACGACATTTACACAATCTGTCATAACGATGTAGAATGCAATAAAAAATGTTTTTGATGAATTGATTTTTCGATTCTATCAATTATCTACAAAACCTATATTTTCTGTACGAAAAGAACTTCTGTAGAGTTCAGTTAATATAATAAGTCTAGTCTCCAAAAAATATATACTTGACCTTGATGCAACTTACTACGGCATTGTCCTTTTCTTATTCCATTATTCAACAAATTACATTATCTAAAACTTACTTTTGTCATTAGCAAATGCACAAGAAGACCTATAAATTAAAGAAATGTTTTTTAAAAGCACTATTACCGCTTGTAAGACGATAATAAAACAATTTTGGTTAGTCCGTTGTTTGTACTTAAGAAAGATTTATGGAACAAAATGGACAATGTTTGACTCGACTCCGGCATAACACTTAATCGCCTAATGGCCTGCGGAAAACTTACTAAGTGACCCCAAAGTAAAGAGGGTAAAAATATGCCTTACGACGAAATAAATTTCTAAAGCAAATGTATAGGTATTCTTACGTTTAGTAATGCTCAGATGATAATTTGCCGTTCGGCGTAAATTAATCTATGTTTATCTTCTGTAGTGAAAATTTTTAAATCCTGCCGTGAAAACTGCAATTGTTATTTTAATTAAATTGTGAGCGTTTTTAATAAAAAGATATTTCTTTTTTATTAAAAACACTCACAATTTAATTATCTATATATTTATATATTAATTAGGCTATATTTATCCCCTACCGTGGAGGGCTGAAAATGTAAAAATAAAAAAGTAAGAAAAATACCCTTGTTTAATTATTTATCTAGATATTACTTTATCATATACTATATATAATTTTTTTACAAAATGTTACTTTCTAAAGAGAAATATTTCGGAACAAGACAATTAGTTTCCAGTGTTTTATGTTTTTTTTTGTAATATAAGTATACTAATATAACTACTTCCAATTATTAATACTTCACTTTACATTTTTAGAGCGACGGATTATCAAATACGTTTTTAAATTATAACGTTAATCAAAAATTAAATTAGTTAAAGTTTTTATTAATTAAGGCAACGTAGTCGCTAAAATCGAATATATACTTCAAACGGAAGAATTTCACTAAATGTTTGATAGTCGCGAGGGAAGAGTAACATCATACGTAATGGTTACGTCATCACAACCATAAAACACTTTAAAATTTTCAAATATTATAAGTGTGTAAGGACAAAATGTTTTCCGAATTATATATTACGTCAGAGTAACTAAGTTAACTTACTGTGAAGTTCGTGACACCCCTCTCCAGCTTCGAGTTGACCCAGTCCAAAGTGGCGCGGAACCCGGACGAGTCTGGTTTCATGAAATACGAGAGATAGGTCATTCCAGAAAGTTCGTCCAGCCATGGTGAAGCTAAGTATTCTGGCTCTAAAACCATTGGTACTTCGAACTCGCGGTGAGCCAGTTTCATAGCGCGGCGGCAGTTCTCTATTGCTTCGTGGCGATCTGAAAGTGTACAAGGCATGATTAATATTTACTTAGCAACTTTTACAAAATGTTAAGCTTTACGAAGCAGTGTTTTCTTTTTGAATAATTAAATCAAATTTAAGTTAAGCTATTGATTAGAGCTGTGGTAGCTCAGTGTCCGGGCGTTCGCCTTTAAGCCTGTTTACTCGAGGCGAACCTGACCTCGACATCCGGTGCCGGCACCAAAATTGTCAAATTTATTCTTGCAATTTTAAGCGCTGACTTGTCACGTACTCTGCGGTGAAGGAAAATATTGTGAGGAAACCTGCATATATAAAAAAAATAATATTTCTGAGATATGTGAAGTCTGCCAATCCGCATTTGGGCCGCGCGTCTAGAGGAGGCCTTTGCCCAACAGTGGGACAGTTTAAAATTATTTATTGATTAATTTTTTCTAGAAAAAGACATTTGAATAGAATAATAAAATTATCTTTTTTAAATAATGTAGAATTTTATTTTCCAATTGCATATAACTTTTTTCCTCTCGAATATAAACTGACAGTTAAAAAACAATTAAAACCTAGTTACGTATCAACAATGTCCATACATTGCTACTGATTTGTTGGAATCGTTTTTAAATTTTCAATCTAGATAAGTTATTTTAAATTGACTTACGAAATCATTAATCAAATTCCTCAGTAAATCGGATGATAGATATTCAATTTCAGATACAAATTTAGCGGATAAATAATTTTGTACGTCATACGCCAATGCGGACGCACCGATTGAAGGCTTAATCCAATCCAAATTGACTGCGAAATCAATTATTTGCGCAGTGTCCTTTATTTAATTTGGTCACTTTAATCGGATTCATTAATATTGATATCGTAATACCGTAGTCTAGTATCAAATATTTGTACAAATATTTGTCCTAGTTTGGCAAACATATTCTAATATTACAAACATTTGGCTTTGTTTTTTTATATAATCGAATGGCGCAGTTGCTAAGACGTAGGTTGCGGCGTCGCAGTTCGTGGGTTCGATTCCTACACGGAGCAAATATTTGTATGACCTACAAATAGTTGTTTCGGATCTGGGTGTTTGTCCATGTATAATATGTTTGTAAATTGCTCTTGTAATAAAAAAAACGTAGATCTTATCATAAGGGCAGTGTTTAAAAAAAAATAAAAAAAAATAATATGGCAAACATTTGGCCTAGTACAACAAACATTTGGCCTGTACGGCAAACATTTGCCAAACATTGTAAACAAGTATATTATGTTTAGGAGGAGAGTGGGTACTAACTGAGTTCGCGCCAATGCGGGAATATGCCCGGTTTGCAATAGTCTAGGAGGGCCGATAGCAGGACCCCGCTATTCCAGTCCGTCGTCAAATTGCTGACCCGGCACTCGGGCAAAGCTGCTTGCAGCCACGATAACATCAGCTTCCTGTAAACAAACATCGAGAATGGTAGAACTCAAACATTGTACATATACCACCAGCTTAGACCTTGTACGTAGCAAAATAAAGTCGAATTTCACATGATCGACTGTAGTCATATTGATTGCTGAATTGGGAAATAGTTTCTCTAGAGATACGTCACTCATGATTTAAACGAAATTGAAGAGGCGTTTGTATAGTATCCGAAAATTTTGCAATCCGTGTAAATTTCAGCTGGGGGTGGTAAAGATTTAATCTTGGAGAAATATTTGACAAAGATGAATAATTTTAACATCTAGAATACGATGCGTAACATTTGTTTCTCGCGTTAAATTATTTCGACAAGGGTAACTTTATCTGGCTCATTTCTAGACAATGTCAGGAGTAATAAATCGTGGTCTCCTGGATTAATTCAAGGGTTCTTATCCGTTTTTCTAGTACCGTACGTATAAATTAGTAAGACAAATGTAACGCTGTCGTATGATAAAATTGTAATATATTCATACGAGAAAATTTGAAATATCTTTTTAAAAATGTTTACTTTTAAAAATTTGATAATACCATTGAGATTAGTTCAAACGATGGTGTTTTTTATGAGGTTATAAAAAAAGTGTATTATTCTTTGATTGTTTATGGTAAGTCCGTACCATAAATATTATCGCATAATTTCACTTTATCCTTTCTTAATTATAATATTTTACTACCTGAGTAATATTATTGTGCTTTTTGGTATTAATCAATTTATTATTTTGTAATTATTTTGTGTACGTGCTGCGTTGTAGCATAAGAAGTAAAGAAACGAACATCGTTTTATAAAGTGGAATAAACCGACCAAGAGCTTGTTAGGCATGCATATGAAAGGGTTCCGTAGCTATCCCATAGCACATCCGACCGCTTGATAAAATAAACACCGACGAATTTCATTTTGTAGTTGACTCCTAGTAGACTACGGAACCTTAAAAAGGCTTAGTAATCTTTTGCGTTAAAAAAAAATAGATATCTATATATTGGTTTATTTTCATGGAAAGGATGAAAAACGAGCAGACGTTTCACCTGATGGCAAGCGATCCCGTTGCCCATAGAAACGCAATATCCGAAGAGCCCGAGTGCGTTGTCAACCTGGGAAATTGGATAGAAAGGTTTATTGGAAAGGATGGGTCGGGATCAAGGATTTGGAAGGAAAAGGAGTGGGAAAAAAGATAGATCTCAGGTGGTAGAGCATAACATCCTTTCGCAGCTTTTGCTGCACTTTTACAGCCACGCTCGTCCGTGGAAGTACCACCGCCTTTTATAAAGTCGGCATAAAATAAAGTATGCATGACTTGGGGATGCCGGATGGCCATTTTTACCCACTCCTATCCCCTCCATAAAATAGATATGATAGAAACGGCTATCCGGCATCCCCAAAGTCATGCATACTTTATTTTAAGCAGACTTTATAAATACTTCCCAGGGCGAGTGCGGCCATAAAGTGCAACAAAAGCTAAAATATTTCATAACGAACCGAACCCGCAACTAGAGATGCCGGAACTGACGCCTTGGCGACTGAGTCAATCGGACAACTTTATTGCTACGCCCCGGCGGAAACTAATAAAGCACCTGAAAATATTAAAGGCATGTGCCGTGACTAGTTATGACGGATGACTTATATTACCTCCACGATGCGTTGCTCTTTCAATTACTCCTTGTTAAGGAAGTAACACCAAGAAAACGTAACGGTTATTTTCTTTTATACATCAGGCCGATGATTTATCGCGTGTTAAAATATTTTCATTTGTGTTAAATGATTTTTTTAGGTGAAAAGTGATTTAGAAAATCTTTCTGATCTACATCTTACAAAAACATATTGGTCGTTATGAAAAACCGGTTAAGAGCGTGTCGGGCACGCGCATGAAGGTTCATAGCCATCCGATGGTCTGACCATTTGACAGAAATTCCATTTCGCGGTCGGCTTCATACATTTTGTAAGGACGACTGGAAGTACATAAGTTGCTCGACTTATATAAAAATAACTATGTATACTTAGAGGTATATAGCACATTTTTTTTACAATTATTGTAATAATATTTCAAAAGTTAAGGAAAGGGGACCCCGAGAATGGGGGGTTTGACCCACATGATTCCAATGCAGTTTAATGGCAATTTAAGAGACGTTTCCAACGATACTCCAGACGATGGGGTAATCCATTTTTTCTTAAATTACTTTTTGGTATATTGTGTTGCCCGTAAAACTTGTTCTATTGTTTTTTTGATTTTATTTTATAGTGTGATAGAATATATGATAATTCTAATATTTTATTGTATTATATGTCTTGGTCAAAGTTTTTAAAATATATACTTTGATCATATGCATTGTACGTTGTTATATGTTTAAAATTTTTCTATTCATAAAAAAATGCTATTCGGTAAATTACATAAATTCGTTATATGAATCTTGTGATGAACTCGACATCATATGAATTCCTTTGTAGAATAAATAACAACATTATTTACAAATAGGCTTTTATTAGGCGTCAAAATATCCTCATTCACGCATATTGTTTTTAAATTTTTTCATCGCCCGTGTAAGATAAGCCTCCAAGGCCCGTTCGAAGGAATTTCCCTTTTGCAATTTGCGAAACATTGCTATAAAAGATCTGAAAGTAGAGTTAAAACCTTAGTTTGGCTAGGCAAAAAAAATATTTAAAAAAAAAACGTGCAGACGATACGCTTGAGTAAATATTGATAATTTTTAAGAAATGTTATGAAACTTTGTAACTACAACCGAATCTGATTTAAAAGTTGTTATTTTTTTTTAAATTACGTATTTACTTACTAAAAAAACTTGATATTTGTTATTTTAACCATATGCAATACAAAACACCTTTATGCCTATGTATTAATTAATCCTAATCGTCTAATTTAACACAATAGAAAAATCATCAAAACTTTATTATATTTTGTCATACTTTCACATTTTAATGATTTTGCATATATTGCAATACAGAAATCTAATAAAGATCTGATCTTTTCTAAGGAATGTTCAGCGGAGTAATCAGGAGTTTGGAATAGCTACACTTTATACCAAGGAGATTTGTAACGAGTTACAGCCTATTATCAAATTGGCCCACTGCTGGACAAAGGCCTACTCAAAACAAAGGGCATAGCTACATAAGGCATCGTCTACCACGCAGCCCAAGTGCGGTGATGGACTTCACATATCTCAACGATTATTTCTTAGATATGCAGGTTTCCTTACTATATTTTTCTTTGCCGCACGTGGTAAATCAGCATTTAGAATTGCAAATATAAAATAACTGGGGATCGAACTCAGTTTTGTCTCTAGTAAACAGAATTAAGGCGAGAGCATGGATACAGAGCTATCACGGCTCTAACGAACTAAAATAGATCAATAAAAAGAATTCTTACAAAACAATTGATGACGTATGTATTAAAAAGAACAAATTATAATTTTATAATAAACATTAAGTATCTTTTACCTACTCTAGGGCTGATATCAGCAATAAAAATCTAAACATGCCAATGGACGTGCGTTAGAAAAAATCCACGCAATATTTTGTGAATAATCGAGAATTCTTAATAAAGTTGTGAAAGCAAACCAAATGTATTAGGATGTATTGCGACGGCATGTGCGGGCGTTCACGCGGGCGAGCCACGTTAATTGCTTGGAAACTCGTTCTCAAGATACGAACCTATAAGGCGACGTTTACAAATAAAACCGCTGTTACGACACGCGCGTCTATAATATAAAAAAGGGCCATTCATAGAATGTTTGACCTGGTTACTAGCATTTGCTTATTAATGGATATATAGCAGCAGACCAGGCAGTTGTCCTGCCCGAAGTTTGGCAATCGATAACAGCGACACCAATCGGGACAAGACTACTGAACTAGCTGGTCCTCTGCTCGTGGTCACATGGTTATTAATATTGACCCATGGTATGTACGTATAGAGTGACTGGTGAGTCATCTCTAATTCTTCAAGACCTTATACGTGGGGATCATATATGAAGAATAAAAATATTATTAAAAATAAATATTGATTTACCACTGAGTAAACATAATCTAAGGTTAAAAAATCATTACATAGTTTATGTTTGTCCGAGTGGACACGGCGTGATCGGTATGAGACGAAAGAGACACTTCATTAATTTATTGGAAAATTTGCTCTAAAACTATGCCCCTATTTTTATTACATAAATAAGATGACAATCGAATACCGAGTGCTATCCTTCAATATCCTAGGTGACTCACAAATCAACCCGTATAAGGGTAAGAAAGTTTAAGAGTATGTTTTTTTGATGCCCTGTTTAGACATGGTCGTCTAAGTCCGTGAAAACTTGTAATTTCCTCAGATTCGGGAGGAAGAAGCATATTTTGTTTTAGACCGTGACTTAATTCCATACAAAGAGATACAGCACAAATTCGAAGTCTATGCTTACTGGTTGAAATTAAAAGGTTATTATTGTGTTTATTAGGTGAATTCCTATGAAAGTTCTTATGCCAGTTGAGAAGAAAATGACTAAAATATATAGTATATTAGTACTAAAGATTCGTGTTATAACTGTTCTTTTACTTACCTCGGTGGAAATTTGCTTCGGCCGATTTGGTAACGTACGATTAGCGACCATATCAGTCCCAAGATTAGCTTAAGATTTCCATTCACAATGTCGACATTACCTGAAAGGGAAAAGTGGGAAATGTTGATGATAACTTTCATATTATGTTGGTACGTAAGACGTTAAAATAAATGAATATATGAAAATAAAGTAATAAACATAACCTTATAAAATTTAGAACATAAGCCTTTTAGTATGGTGCATTATTAAAATTCTTTTTAATATTTTCTCATTTTCGGATATAATAATTTCCTTAAAATTAGCTTTGTTATTATATTAAGTAAAGTATTCTATAATATTTTGAAGAAATGTTTATTAAATATGTGTAATATTGTTTATTGATATATCTTTTGTGACAACAAGTTCTTTAAAAAATAATTATATAGAATTATATTGTCTATACCTATTTCTAACTATAGCCTGCCTCTTGATATGGTTTGGTTTCAGGGTTGTTGACATAGATTATGTGGCAAAAGATTAAAATCCCTACGCTTTTTCTCCCCATTAAGTAAAATAGTGAAAAATTACGCTGTGTCTTAGCGACTGCGCCAACTGGTTATCTTCAATTTCAGTCAAATAATTATATCAATTAAAAACTAAAACTTAAAATTTAATGTAACGCATTATTTTATTAAATTAATGATCTACAAGACAAAGGATCAACTTTACGAAATTGGAAATCAAGAATTTCGTTATCTCTGGCCATAGAAACTTGAACCTACGACCCCCGATTGCTAGATGGTTGCGAAACTAATCACCGTTGCTAACAAAATTTATACACGTTAAGCAGAAATATGGCGGATTATTTGTAGGAGATATTGCTATGATTCTCATTGCGCTTATGTTAACAATCTAATAATTAGAAAACAAAACAAAAAAGCCTTGTTGATGTACTTTCGGGACATCAGCATGAATAAAACAGGTTTATTTTGTACCGGAGGTAATAAGATTTTCGTGAAATCACGCACGAGTTCTTTGACAGCGAACGAATGTAACTGTACTTGGTAACCTTTATGAGTAACTTTGCCGCCGCGCTCGCTTTGCATGGAGCATTGTTGAAATTTTCCCATGGCGAATTGTAACATGTCTGGGTACACTTTAGAAATATCTTACTTGTGTTAATATTTATAAGAAAAACGAGCATACCGCTAACTTGATGGAATCTGATCAATGCAACTTGAAGATTTTCGCAATATCAGACGACAAAAGTGGCAACAAAACGGATACTTGCTAAATCCCGTTCACCTTATTACAAAACGTGGACTAACGAAGTACCGGGACTAATCAATGTCTTAAACTAGGTTATTCAATAAATTTTAAATACAAAATGGTATTTAATCTAGTCCATGAATAATTTATGGTGGTAATAGTCCTATGATGAAAATACCGGGACGAATTAAGTTTAGGATGTTAATTAATCCCGGTATTTTAGTCCACGTTTTATAAGGAGGCGATGTAAGTTAAAGAATAAGCTCTCTCAATAATTACCAATCCTTGCTCTTTTAGCTTTAAAGATACATTATACTTCAAGGCTAATTTTGGACACAGCGGAGAATCTTTTTTTGGAAAGAAGACAAACGAGCAGACGGTTTACCATATATTTTCGGTCAAAACTTGTCATTATTATTTGAGCGAAATGCAAAGAATCCAACGCGGTCTAACAAATCAATGATACGTATAGCATTACTTGACAGTTTTAGTAGCCACACTGCCGTGTTGTGAATTTATTTTTTTTTATTTTTTTTATTGGAAGGAAAACAAACGAGCAGACGGTTCAACCGATGGTAAGTCTTCCCGTTGCCTAGAGACATACGCAACATCGGGAGAGTTGCGAGTGCATTGTCAACCTGGAAAATTGTATAGAAAAGGTTTATTGGATAGGAATTAAAGATTTGGAGGGAATAGGAGTAGGTAAAGAAAAGTGTAGACATGGCCATCCGGCATCTCCAAAAGTGATGCATGCGTTATTTTATGCCAACCTTATAAAGGGCGGTGATACTTCACCGGACGAGCGCTGCCGCAGAAGTGTTCATATAAAAGAGTGATATATATTGTAGGGCACAAGTGTGTTAAACATATATAGGTGCGTTCTGACTTCCTCTACCGTCATTACTTGATTGGACGCATATCTGACCTGATATGCGTCCGGAGAGAGCTGATACAGGATCGGCTTTTTACATTATCCGATATCCGATACTGATGGTTTGTTACCGTTTGGCGAGTGTGTGAAAAAGAAATATTTTTCCCATTTTTTTTAGTGAGCCGTTGGCTGCTTGGTTGTAATGATGCATTACGATATATTTGGCCGTGTTGTTTATTCTCACCTATATTGACTAGCTTAACGCCATCATCTTCTATCGCCTGTAATGCGGTGGTGACGTTCTCCAAGCGATGGTGCTGGTTGTTGGGGTTTTTACTCCATCCTTTCAGACGCCTCCCCTGTAAAGCCTCTACCAGCGCGCAAAGAACTGTCCCGTCTCGTAGATCTTCGACTAAATCGACCACCTGTGCCATTTCACTTCATAATTAAAATCTTTGATGGGTTTCTGAATAACTAATTTAATCAAATTACTAAAAATTTGCCTTTATTTAAACTTGTATTTTTGTTCCTTTATTTTATAACGTCAGTTAATAATAATATTAAAAATCGATTTAGTTTGATTGGCTTATAATTAAGTACATTTTAAATTAATAATAAATATATATCGCGTCCTAAGTACAGGAATGACATACACTTTATGCATAAAACAAACAGCACGCGGATACAAAATATAGGGCAAAATATAAAAACCTTAACATAGATGAAACCATAACGGAAATGCTTAACAAATAGTATCGATAATATATTGTTATAATAAATAAAAATTAAAGAACATTATACAAACCTTTATATTCATGGGCTTAAGGGTCTCGTTGACCCAATTCCTGAAGGTGTTCGCCTGGATCTCAACCCAAAGATCCTCATGACCCTTTATGGCCATGCCCTTAGCTGCGGTGCCTTCAGGGCTGCGGGCGGCGAGGCCCGCTTGGGTGATGCGACCCGCAGACCCCTCCGCCGAGTGCTCCCGCAAGCCCTGGTGCGTCACTCGCGTTCCCTCCATCTTGTATTTCAGTTGTTCCCGCCAAAATTGTTTAAATAATTTGCAGCGATTTCAGTCACCAACACGTTGTATTTGCCCGTCATCTGAAACATACAAATAGAAATACATACGGATCGAAAAATTAAAAATTATAAAAATTGTACACATCACATGTATTAAGCGGAAATAATCCAAACACGAATCCTGTCCTTAAAAATGTATCTAATATAACACAATTTTTTTTTATTATCGGTAATAAAAAGACATAATTTATAAAATAAGACAAAATATGTAATTAACGTCAAAGTTCCACTCACAAATATTCTAAAGCCCAAAACAATTAGTGGGTTTCCTCGTAATATAAAAAAAAGCGATAGATTCGAAAACAGTTTTCCTTCAGCTATTGCGACCTTCGATATATTTCGCCAATCGTCAACGTCAGCTGAACCCAGGCGCGGAGTTTTTAGCAGATTGATGACGTATTGTCACTCTGTTTGATTTATTAGGCTTTGCCGCTTTTTTGTGGCCCGGAACGCTTTGAATCCACCAGCCAGATGCGAAGTGAAGATTGTACTAAAATGCTCGTGAGGAACGGCCTCATTAAAACCGTGTTAAAAACGCATTAGCGAGTTTAACTGATAAATTATAAAATCTATTAACTTTATAAATCGGGGCTCCACATCATACATTTGTACTGCACGTGTAATATCAGATTTGGTTTACGAGAATCGAAAGTTAGCTTGAAAAAACAATGCTTCCTTCCTAAATTAAGAACTATGGATCGTGTTTTAAGATCACGTGTTCGAATCCTGCCTAAATGCCTATAATATATTCAAATTAATAACGATTCCGATCGAAAACATTTGTAATTTTTGCATTAACAAATTACTAGCTGCTCCCTGTAATTACATCTGCGTGAATTTTCTGTCTTTGAAACATTTTCATTGATGCTCGGTCCTTATAAGTCATGGCGTGATGGTATATAGCTCAAAGTTTTGCTCGATAAATGAGCTGTCGAACATTGTAAATATATTCAAGTCGGAGCAGTAGTTCCTGCGATTAAGACATTCAACCAATCAAACATACAAACAAATTCTTTAAATTTTGTGATATTGGTATGGAAAACGTTTTATTGTTTTAGCTAATTAAATTTTTTGAAATGTGAAATTATTTACTATTTGCCTCTTACTTGGTTTTATTTTATATTGAATGGAAGACAGATAAAAAAGCTGTCTTCGCGATTAAAATTAAATTAAGGAGTTTTTGCTTTTGTGATAGTGCCCAGGAAATTATAATTGATATACTTTAGTGTTATCATAATATATAATATAAGGTGTTATGTTTATATTTTTTAAGTACAAAGACTGTGTTCCAATGCATATAATATACAATAATTAGTACAAAGATACGCAACAGTAGAGTATTCATTTATTCATGTAATAAATAAAAAGTGATTATTACATTTTAATTTCATTCATCGATTACAAAGAATAATAATAATAATAATAATAATTCGAGAAGAAAACATTAAGCACGTTTGCAAACAGTTGTCTATCACGTTTTACATTTCAATTATTTCATAGAGAGAGTGAACCATTTATTTAATTCTGTTTCCCAAATAGTCAGAGCAGTACATTTCTTATTGTAGAGGAAGAACTTTAGTGACAGGTTTGGTTACGTTTTAACAGCTTTTGCCACTTCTACCGTGCTTAACCGGGGAAGTACCACCGCCCTTCATAAAGTCGGCATAAAATACAGTATGCATGACTTTTGGGGATGCCGGATGGCCATGTCTACCCTTTTCTTTTCCTATTCCTATCCACTTCAAATCCTTAATGTCGACCCAATCCTATCCAATAGGCCTATTTTATCCAATATTCCCAGGTTGATAATGCAACTCTCTGAATGTTGCGAGCGTCTATGGGCGACGGGATCGCTTACCATCAGGTGAACTGACTGCCCGTTTGTTTACCTTTCTATAAAAAAAAAATTAAAAAAAAACATAGACTATAGATATGATGAATCTTACGTTACGGACGTTTTTAAGACCGACTAGCTTACCCCTTCGCAACGCCCCATAAGGAACTTCGTTCCAGAAATGCAGAGAACTAATTAAACAAAGAAAAAAAAATCAAACAAACGCTTAATTTTGTGGATAAAATGTAAGCCTTATGTGTCTACACTTAGAGTTTATTTTTTTTTTGATCGTAAAACTTTCCCATTTGACATTTTATCTTTTGACACTTGATGCAAGTGATTTAGTTAGACAACCTATTGCGACAAAAGTAAAAAGTAAAGTAGCAGCCTATTTCAAATGTCCCACTGCTGGGCAAAGGCCTCCTCTAGACAGAGGGTATAGGGCGTGGTCCACCACGCGGCCCAAGTGCGGATTGGCGGACTTCGCATATGTTAGAAATATTATTTCTTAGATATGCAGGTTTCCTCACGATGTTTCCCTTCACCGAAGAGCACGTGGTAAATCAGCACTTAAAATTGCAATGAAAATTAACAATTTCATTGGTGCCGGCACCGGGGACCGAACTCGGGTTCGCCTCGAGTAAACAGAATTGAAGGCGAGCGCCCGGACACTGAGCTACCACGGCTTCACTACCTATTGCGATGTATCGATGTAATAATTTTCAAACATATATTCTTTAATTTTATTAAATAACAGATGATATATTTATATCTTATTTTTTTTTATGGAGAGGTAGAAAAACGAGCAAACGGTTCACCTGATGGTAAGCGATCCCGTCGCCCATAGACAATCGCAACATTGAGTCGCGAGTGCGT
>JAOCPS010159749.1:0-14584 GCA_025505425.1 Graphium colonna
CTCACCTCTGGGCTGGGGCACCCCTTTACCAGCTCCTTCCATTTGACCGTATTCAACGTTGAGCTACTCGAATCGTCGACGATCCGCTTCTCTCCCGTCGGCTTGATTCTATGGCACTGCGACGAGACGTAACATCTCTAAGTATACTATACCGCATTTACCATGGGAAATGTTCAGAGGAATTGTTCAGATGAATATTGGCTGCACAGTTTGTTCATCATACAATGTGACAAACCACCAAATACCATTGCTACCAACTCGATGTTCACAGTTCACCACAATGCATTTCAGCCGTCATTTTGTGCCATGCACAACACCCTTGTGGAAATGTGGCCAGTGGTATTTCTGGACTGATGCAACTTAGGGACCTTCAAGATAAGAGCTTGCCTTAAAGGCCCTCAATGCTCTTGGTAACTCCTCTGGTGTTGCGGAAACCTATGGGCGGCGGAGATTGCTTACCATCAGATGATCCCCTTGCCAACTTCTCCATTAAAAAAACACAAAATTTATACACTGAACCTACAGCAAACTGACTACCAGACCACTTACTCATTATCACTTCGGTTGTAATTTGATGTTATTTATTTCAAGTTGGTTTTGTGTTTGTTTAGTTTTTATTCCCATTTGGTGATAATACTTAAACACTATTCATCATTCATATGTTATTCCAAGTAGTATTATATTTTGATGTGCTCTATTTACTGCTAACACTTGTATTATCTATATCTTTTGTCTTTGTTGTATTCTGTATTCCTACATATATTGTTCATGAAAACTCATGGTGATATATTTTTGACATTGTTTTTTTGCTAAGGGAGTCTCTAAATTCTAGATTATAAAGAAGTTGACTTGGCTGTATGAAATGTGTTAATTCACAATTGTCACATCACTTTCTTATCTGCTAGTAGTCAAGATTGACTTATTATAAGATATAGTTCCAAAAGAATAATTACTTATATATTTGCAAATGTCCTTGTTTTTTAACATTGTTAGGCCTTACTAAAATCGTAAATAAAAAAATCTTTAACTGTTAACATGAAAATGAATTGACCAGTGAAAACTGTATTTATAAAATTTTGTATGCCAGTTATACCATGGTATCCAAGAATAATTTTGCCTTACTTATTTAAAGTTAAGGCTCTATTGACCAAAAAGTGTTTCTATTTCCTGAATTTGTACAACTAAAAATAGAATGTACAAATATTATCATGAAAAGCCTGAAATTTGTCCATATTTGAACAAATTTAATGAAAATACTTGATCCATATTTTTTCTAAAAAAAAAATAGGATAGAAGGAAATGAGGAAATCACAGAAAACTTTGCTGAAAATCATACGCAAAAAGACCTCAGAATTATGAAATAATTCTATTATATGAGAATTATCATGTGTTTAACAACTTAAACCAAGGTCATTTCTTGGGTTTTTATAAAACTTAGATAAATTTTATTTATTGCTTGTGATTGACATATGTCACAGATTAATTTGACATTACTCAATGAGAGTAATGTATATGTATACAACTTATTAATGTGTGTTACATCCAATGTCATGTATAAATGCGCTCTGTGTCCTCTTATAGCTCCTTTTATTTTACCTAGAGTCAAATATTATACCTAAGAATATATAAGAACTAGCTGGTTTTAGTAACTCCAGAATTAAATTCAGTTGGTAATCAATACAACTTGAATGTCCTAATTAATGTATACTTATTTAATTGCCCAATATACCTAATGAGGGACAACAGGATGTCATCATCATCACCATCATTTATACACATATATAAAGCTTACTCTAGATTAAATATTAAAGTTCAGAGCTTACATTGTAGTAGTATTTCTAACACTCTTCTATTAGCTTCAACTGTATGTATCTATCTAACGGAATCTTTTAACACTACTTTTACTAACTTCGAAACATGGAGTCGATTTAAAAATTTAACACATATACAATGACCTGCACAATAATTCGGTTGTGGTGATAGCTATAATTATTTTAACATAAAATAGTGAAACAATTTTTTCAGTTATTTTCATTTGAGAATAAATTGGACCAATCATCATGAATATTATATAGAACCACCTAATAATTATATGCTTTCAAGTGAAAAAAGATGTTTCATAAGAGAAAACATGTGAAATCAAAAATCTCCTTCTTTTTTGATGATTAGAAGAAAAAATTATACAGATCTATGCAATGAAGCATGTTTTTTGTAGTTTGTTAAGTGGTAATATATATTTTAAAGACTGAAATCATAACATTACAGGGGCTAACATTGTGAAGAAAATTATTTATTATTTTATTTAGTTAATCTTCCCTTTCATTTTATCAATCATAATAATAACTACTGTTTGTTTTATAATTACAGGTTTGATGGACTGGTTAGAACAAGAAAAGAATTTGCAAAAAGAAAATGATGCTATTACTAATGAAGTTGCTGCACAGGCACATCTTGAAAACTATGCTCTTAAGCTTTTTCTATATGCTGACAAACAAGACAGAGAGCAGAATTATGGAAAGTTAGTAAATCATTGAAGTTTTAGATTTGAAATGGATACTTATGTTAGATGTTGCAATGGGAGATATTTCTATGTATGTCCTTGTGTTTTGTTCCTTATGTTCACAAAAGCCGAATTTCGGCCACAGTGGTAATTGATTTCAGATATCAGCTAACTGAACAGGAGATATTATAGTGCATAAGTGTAGGCATAGACTAGGTCAATCAGCTAGTTATCTACTTCTCTAACTGACCCATCAAGGGGCAGTTAGCTTGAATGTAGCAAAGGCCTTCAATCGGATATGGCACAAAGCTCTTCTCTTCAAGACAACATCTTAGGGGCTACCTGAGAAATTATGTGACTGAATAGCCAGCTTTCTTGGGGGTCGGAGCATCAAGGTTGATACCGACGGTGCATGAAGACGCATAGCCAGAACGCTGGTGTCCCATAAGGCTATGTGCTATCTGCCACACTATTCTTTATGCATATCTATGATGTGTATCGCATTAGCAACATTCATTGTTATGCAGATGACAGTACGGTAGACACCTTTTATACCAGTCGGACAAATATTTATCAGGATCGCGTCAACAAGTGCCGGAATTAACATGTGTCTGTCAAAACTGCTTAGCAAAATCTCGGATTGAGGTCGCCTTTATTAAGTCCAATTTAACCCATAGAAGACACAAGTTCACCGCTAAAAACCTTTTGTCATGTTTCTTCAAATGCACTTTTGCACGGTTGCCGCCACTGTGCGATTTCACCGTAATTTTTTGCCACGCATGTAACCTTTGTGGAATCAACTGCCGCGAGCGGTATTTCCGGACCAATACGACGTAGGAACCTTTAAGAAGAGAGTCTATTCTGACCTTAAAGGCCGGCAATGCTCTTGTAACTCCTCCGATGTTGCGGGAGCCCATGAGTGGCGGTGACCACTTACCGTCAGGTGAACCGCTTGCTCTTGTTACGCTCTCAATAAAAAAAGACAGGTACTCTCTCTGTTCCTTTAAAGCTCGATGGGATAGATATCAGACTCGTCACACTTGACTATTGTCATTGGCAGATGAACTGACCAATGAAAATAGTCGAGTATGACGTAAAAGTCTGCGTAAACGCGGGCGCTAGTATCGGGTGTGTAAAATCTAACATGATCTTTATTATTCGGTTCATATATATTTCTTCGTGACAAAGAACTGTAGTAAGAAGCAAGTAATAAATCATAAAATTCAAAATCGACTGTACAGTATATCAACACTTTGTATGCAACATGCTATGTATGTGCCCAGTGTAGGTAGGTATCACCTTAATTTTGTGGCCCCTTGAATTTTAATAAATTGTCCTCATATATATTGTTTAGGTGCGATAAAGGTGGTAGAGCATAAAATTTCTCACAGTTCTTCCAGCACTTATACGGCCGTATTCGCCCAGGGAAGTACCACCGCTTTTCACAGAGTCAGTCTAAAAAAAACATGTATGACTCTTGGGGTTGTCGGATGGCCATTCGTACCTTTTTTTCTCTCAATCCTTCCCCTCTCCAATTCCTTGATCCTGACCTATCCTAACCAATAAACCTTAACCTATCCAGTTTCCCAGGCTGACAACGTTTTCGCAACTCTTCGTAAGTCGAATGTGTCGCCCATATAAAAACGCTTAAGATCAGGTCTGGTTATTACCATAAAAAAAATACGTCGCCATCATTCTTTTATGGTGCAGCTCTGCACCATTTTATAAAAATCAAACATAATAAGGTATATTTATATGCTATTTACAAGATTTTAAGGTGGTAGAGCCTAAGATCCTTCATACAGATCTTGCTGCACTTATATGACCACTCACCTGCAGATCCACTGCCCCTACCCTTCACCAAAATTAGGCATTAATAAAGCATGTATGCTTTTAGTGTTACTGAATGGCCATTCCTATCCTCTTCACATCACCATTCTTTACTTCCCTTAATATTTTCTCACCCATCCTACCCAATAACCTGCCCTATCCAACTTCCTGGGCTGGTAATGTACATGCTACTCTCAGGATGTTGTGCATGTCTATAGGTGTATGTTTGCTTAACATTAGGTGAATTATCTGCCCCTTTGCCATCCTTTCTGTATATGTTTACAAGTTTTCTTAAAAACATGAATAATCAAAGAATTTGACTATTGATTTTATTAGGACAACTTATTTTTGTCAGAAATTATTCCTTTTTCTATTCTATATATTTGTTTTTGCTGTGAAAATACGCTTATACTTTAAAAATACGACCCTCTATTAATCCATTGTTTTTTTGTTTTTACAGAAATGTTGTAAAGGCATTTTACACTGCTGGAATGATATATGATGTGCTCACAACTTTTGGTGAATTAACTGATGAAGCTGCGCAGAACAGAAAGTATGCCAAATGGAAAGCAGCCTACATCCACAATTGTCTCAAAAATGGTGAAACACCAGTACCAGGTTAGTTTATCTTATTTATAGTTTATTTAAGATATGTATTATTTTTTCCTGCAAAGGACCGCTCCAACTTAAAACTTACATAAATTATATTACGGCGTTAATAAAATTATACAACATTTAGCTTGCTTATTTTTAAATACTGAATCTGTATATATACGCACACACACACACATACTTTTTTTTTGCTAACATAAATCTCGATTTCGGACACAAGTTTCGTCGGCTCGTGTCGTCGTCGTACTGTAATCTGAATGAATGGTTCTAATGCGGAACATATCATTGGTATGCAGAAGGAACAGTGTGGGAGATAGTACGCAGCCTTGTGGGACACCAGAGTTCACAGACATGGTGTCGGAGCATTCACCGTCGACAACGACATTGATGCTCCGATCTGGTTATCCAATCGCATAATTTCTCAGGTAGCCCGTAAGATGAGATCTTGGAATTTAGCGCTTTGTGTCATACCCGATCAAAGGCCTTTGCTACAATCAAGCTAATTGCCAGGGAGGATGGAGCAAGGACGAGGCTTGCTCTCAATTACTTCCCCCCATCGATGGGTCAGATATACAAGTAGATCACCAGCTGACCGATTTCGGCGGACGCCATATAAGCGGTCGTCGATCGACTGATGATCTTACAGGTATCTGAGGAGTTGGGTGTTAATAATTGACTCCATGATTTTAGAGAACAAGGAGGTAATGGCTATCGGCCTATTGTTAGTTGTATTTGAGCGATCATCTTTTCTGGGGATCGAATCCACTAAAGCCGTTTTCCAAGATTTGGCGACCACACCGAGGGAATAGGGAAGCCAAAAAAGACGCGTTAAGACTGGTGCCAACTCTGAGACGCACGTCCTCAGCACTATTGCGGGAATTCCATCGGGCCTACCCTTTTTTGACTTTACGAACTGCACTCAAGTGACAGCGTACTCCATTCATTGAGTGCTCACAACGCGGGATGGTCGTCGGTGTGTTCCCCTATCATTCATAGTCGAGTTTGACGCAAAAAGAGTGCACAGGAGGTCGGTTCTCTCTGTAGCGGTATGGGCTAACGAATTATCCCTGCTATGCATAGGTGGTAAGGATGGCGTACAGAAGTTTCCTTAGGCAGATTTGGCAAGAGACCAAAAAGCGCGAGTGCCCGAAGGCAAATGAACTAGTTTCTTGCCAATTCTGCCAATGTACTCCGACTTCGCTGCAGCCAGAGCGCTTTTGAAGGACCTGGAGGCAAAATTAAACTTCTTCTTTAAGGCACTGGTACATCACAAGACGCCGCCGCCGTGGCCCAGGCTCGATAGCACTCTTGTTTATGGCGAGAGGCTATCTTGCAGGAGCGACTGAATCAAGGTTTTGATTTACCACCGATGGGGACGACAGAGGATGGGTTATAAAGTTCCATTCCTTGAAGTACCACATCGGTGATCGCGCTCGAATCGAATCGGCGACAGCGCTCGGATCATCCAGTGAGAAGCAAACCTGCCTTCAGGGGTAGGATGCAAAGAAGGACCGCATCGCATCCAAATCCGCTGACCTATAGTGCCATACACGACGGTGTCCGACAGGGAGTGACGGGCACGTGATAGGGCACCTCACTCCTGATTAGACAATGGTCGGAAGAGCCGAACGGAGCGCCAACGGAGATCATGTAATTATCCGGGTGAGTGGGCAGCAGAAGGTCCAAAAGGGAAGGTATATGATCCAATTTATCTGGGATTTGCGTGGGCGATGTGACCATCTGAGTCATATTATACGCCACGGCAAAGTCGTGAACAGATCTCCCCGCACGATCGGTGGTGCGTGATCCAAGCCATTTGGCGTGACGGGCTTTGAAATCGCCAAGAATCACGACCTATGCGGAGGGGATCTACTGCAGCATAGCTATCTGGACGTGGTCAATGATCCGGTCAGTTTCAGTATCACCGCTATGAGACTTAGACACGCATAGACGCGAGGATGGTCGTCGCAGTCAACTCGTAACCATACAGTGGACATGGTTCTACCTTCAAGACTGTCGAGACGCCGAGAACACATATCCTCTCTAACGTACACATATACTCTGCGCGAGGCACAAATGCGTGTTCTGTGTCATGTGCCAAAGGTGTTTTGCTCAGTTTGCCTCGGACAGTAGAATAGAACCGTAAGGATACCCCCAAAATACGCAGAGCAGCCTTAGCGCCCAGGCTCAGGCGATGTCACGCTTTCTGACCGTGGACGCCCAGTGGGGGATTCTCCAGAACATCTGGTACTCCCCTGGGGTAAAAGTTCTTTCTCTACCGCTTTCATAAGGGGGAGGGGAGGGGGAATGGGCAACCGGCCTTCTGCACTCACCGGCCTAATGCAGGAGCTCTCAAAAAACTTCTCCTACATCACGCCAGTGTCCTGTGAGGTCGTGGTACTAACCAGGTTTGAACCGTGCCCTCGGCAGCAGCAAAAGCTACTGCTGGTTCTATCACCGTAAAAAAAAGTTTTCTATGTATCATTTTTATCGAATATCTTCGAAATCCGGATTTTCTTTACGAAAAGGATTTCTGTGGTAGTTAATATAATAAGTTTGGTCTGCAAAAAAATATTTGAAATTGATGCAAATTTTTAGAGTATGCTATACAAAAATGTGCATTGTCCTTTACAGAGACATTTCCTTTGCAGAGCATATACTCTCTATATATTTTTTTGTAAACTTTTACAATTTATAAGAATTTGCCAAATTTTATTTATTAATTTTTTTTTTATTAAATTTGCTGCCTTATTAAAAGCTCTAATGCTTGTGTTTTATGTTAATCTTTGCCGTTTGCAAAAATATATCCTACATACACAAAAATCCAGATGCAAACGCAGCCGCGAGTTTGTATCGCTAAAAAAAGTCGCCGTGGCTGAGATCCATTACATATCATTTTTTACGTTGCAGGGCCTCTACCCACGGGCGAGGAAACTGAAGATAACGAGAGTACTGAAGGCGACAATCCATCCATGGGATTCACACAGAATCCGGGTATCAATCCTCAAAATACACCTACTACATTACCTGTGATACCAACAAGCTTTAGTAATACTCTACCTGATCCTAATGCAGCTATGAGAGCAGCATCTCAGTTACCACCAGTGCCTTATACGCCAGATCCTAATCCTGGTGGGTTTATACCATATGATCCGTCGCAACAAAGTCAGCCAGTGCAACCCACATACGGAGATAGTTCTTCTATGGTGGCACAACTCAGCCCAGATCAAATAGCGAAAGCTCAGAAATACTGCAAGTGGGCCAGCAGTGCTCTCAATTATGATGATATCAAGACGGCAATTAATAACCTGAAGAATGCATTAGAGTTGTTACAGACTGGTAGAGATCCCGCTTAGTCTTATTATACACATTCAAATATAAAATCGCAAATAACAATATAATAACTAGATGTGCTATTTTGAAATTACGTTAATAATTTAAGCTTTAAACGATTGAATTATAATATTTTATTGGTAATAATAATGATGTACAATTGTAAATTATGATTTGAAGTAATTAATTTTTTAGATTAAACAGAGCAGTGTTAATTACAAGAAATTTATACATACATATATGTGCCTACAAATATAAATAATTAATGTAATCTGCTGTTTTATTTAGAATCCTAATTTTATTTATAACAGAACAAATTGCTAATTACTTTTTGCAGTAAATTATTATCACTAATTTTATATATATATCTAATTTTATTAAGGTATAATTAATATGCAAATTTACTCTACTTGTGTATAGCTCAATGGCACCGTTGCAAACGGCTAGCTTGCCTAGTGTTTAGGAATTACTTTGTCTCTTTTCTTTCTAGGATATCCGCCACATAGGACTATAAGGATTAAAGAAAACTGGGTGTATTTATATTTACTCATGCACTTGTGCACTGTTATTTGTCAGCGTCAGTTGGCCTCTTGTAGATTTTTAGATTGTCATACAAAAACAATTGTTTTCTTGATTATAAATAAAATCATCAATAGTTTAAAACTGATTTATTGGATACACATCTTTGATAAACAGGTATAAACAACTGTTTCTAACCCAGCGTTAAAAGTCACGTGCTTTTTCGGTAATGGTTGCATAACAAAATTATACTTATATATTTAATGTCCTTGTTTTGCTAATTGAGCAGTTCTTTTCACGACATATTCTGTAGCGCTTACATTTATGCTTCGAGTGTCAACTAAATCTACTAAAATATACGCGGCAGTTATATATAAACCACAGATCTATCATGGAGCTTCAACTTAAATACACCTTTGAAGTACGGTCAAGTCTTAACATAGTTCAATGCAACTATATGAAAAAGTATTGCTTTTTAGCTACAGTTTATTCACTGTGTGTTGCGATTTAATCGTGAACGATGTTTTATTTAGATTGTTAAATATATAAATAAGAGCTTCAATAGGTGATTTTGCGCTTTACAACCCAGGCGCATTTAAGACGAACTCGATTTATAAATTCACACAAACACGTCACACACACATACACACAACACACCCAAAAACGAATCCTTAATTTAATATCACTTAAAAATGTAATGCAGTGATAGTGGTTGAATAACTAATATATTTAAACAATACAAAAACATTTAATAGGTTCATTTTGTAAATATTGGCAAATATTAAACAATTTATCCGCTACTCAAGAATCATTGGACACTATTAAGCGGTGCAAATAAAACAACAAACTTTGTGAGTTGACTAGAAGAATCACAGTGAGGAGCAATAATAAGAAAACAAACAGTTCTCATATAATTCATGTGCTAAAATCGCCTTCAGGGCGTTGAATAGTTTTTTTTTATGAAGTCCATAAAAAATGTATATATAATTCAATATTATGCACTATAAAATTGCATGAGGACTTAATTTAGTCTCGCTTGAGACCGTTTCCATTCTGTGCAGTAGCTGCTTTTTCTAGGGCTTCACGCCGACTGGTTTGATACCTGAAAGAAAATATAAAATTATTCATATAGTGTCATGAGATTAATATAATAGAAATAGACACAGAGTAATATGTCCCACATATAACTTGTAAGGTGACCATTATTTTTGGGAAATGGGAGACCGAGAAGAAATATTAAATATGAAATTCTTTAATCACTTTTTGTGATTATGTTAATTGGTATTTTATTTATTTATTCTTTATACACTTGCAATAGTACGAAGGTTGACTTAATGCCGTAGAAATATCTACCAGTCAACCTTTAGGTATTGCAGAGAACATTTTGTATGTGCACTAGAAAAAATGTTGTGCACCTTTAATTAATTTTATTAATATTCTTAATATAATCATAATGCTTTCCTTTTTTAATTATATTGTGCAGTAAAACTGGTGTTATTGTTTTAAAGTATGACTTTGAAGATAATAAATGACAAAGTATCATTAGAGATGAAAAATTTACTTAGTCATTTTTAAGTATTGTTTATAGTAATGAGATCATGTCTTGCTTAATATACAATAAAATTTCCAACTTATAAGGTATATGTTATTAATTAATATAAACGAGAAATGGTTTGTTAAATAAAATAAATTAATAAGATGTGTATGGAATTCGAAACATGTAGTTAGTTTTGAATCCTACGTTAAAAAATATATTTTCTTGCTTTTCATTGTTCCGGTCTGGCATCTTTTAGGAGGCTTCATAAATTGACTAATGACGCGGGTTAAAATTTGATCATGTGCCTGATCTTTTCAATATATGGTTTTTATTTGAAAATGTTATCGGATAATACTCACTAACTAAAAAAATCGTACGACAAGTGACTAATAATATCTCTGTTTTGACGAAGCCCCGTATATTTTTATATGTTTGTTTTATAACATAAATACGCGTAGTGTGCGCATTTTATTTTTATACGTTATATATATATATATATAAATGACTTTGAAATTGCTATGGACTCACTAGATTACCTTGTTACTTGAATATGAGGTTAATAATTTGTACGTTGGTAATAAATAAATTAATATCAAAACTACAATCTCTACGAAATAACTAAAGTTATTTTATTTACAATTAATTTCATTTAACGGACTTTACCTCGTTAATTTTCATAAATTTTTGTTAAATTTGATCTTACTATCCTTCTTTCCGAACCCAGCTTTTATGTTTAGTATAAAATGAATTGTTGTCACAGTTATTTTGTGCTCTCATCAGAATTTAAAAACAATTGTTAAGATTTAATTCGTGGTGTCAATATTAAAAAAACAAGCATGTTTTTGCAGCTAAAATGTAGAATGTAATTAAGACTTGTTTTTGAAATAATAAACAAAAGTATGCAGAAGATTGTCATATTCGGTCAAGGTTTCTAAAACTTCATTTGACTGTTGTAGGATGTGAATTCGTAGGACAGTTACAATAACAGGATTCTTCAAATATCGTGTTAAATATATTACATACATTTTTCTATTAACTCTTTTCTATTATTACAAACAAAACTCAATCGAGACACCTGTTTGCTATTTGTGATAGTCACGTATCAGTATTATGTACAAAATGCATTGATGGGAAAATTTACAATAGCTGCTGCATTCAGTTTAGTATCACGAAAAATCTACCAATGGAAAAAGGGAAAAAAATGTCACAAATTCAATAAATTCAAACTTTTTCCAATACAAGCTATTTATTACTAGAACTCATTGCCTGTTACAAAGTGACAGAATCCAGAAAGTAGTTATAAATAATATTAGTTCTTCTGGGTCTAAACTGAGAGTAGATATACGACAAGAGCTTAAATTTGACTCGAAAGATTTTTGCGATAGTGTTCTTTTTCTTACCTCAATTATTTTTATAGTAGGCGATAACGTTACAAATCATGGTACAAAGAATATTGCTCAATTTCGTGTATTGCATTAGTTTATCTATATCAATTTAATATTCAATGCAAAGAAAACTATATGTGTACTATTTACTTCAGAAAGTAATACAGCAGAACTTTAATCTGTAGTAAATCAATTAACAACTAAACATTTCTATTTCCACTATATTTTACGAAATAAATTTAGATACAGATCTTCCGTGTAACCCTGACATTTTATTACCCGCAATTTGATTTAGCTCCGGTATTTTTGCAGTAAAAAAATTTTCAAGTTACCGGACTGCTCCATTTAATTATTTCACTTACTTCTATAGCATCATTTCGTACGAAATTTTGACGAGGGGGGAGTACAACAGACATAATTTATATCTCCATTCATAAAAAATGTTATCAAAACTTGGAAAACCTTGCCGGAGGTTTTTAAAGAAATTGATATACTCACGTTCACCCATCTCAATGCATTTATTCCAATATAATATTTGGCCTAAAAAACATTTTAATTTTTTATACAGGTTTTCGGAACGGAACATTAGTTATCATAAAAGTATTAAAGAATTAATTTTAGAAAGAAAAATTATTGAAAGAATCAATTTAAAGTTTTTAGTTTTATTATTGTTTGCAAAATAGAGATAGATATAAAACAAACCCTTGATAACACCAAGCTTCCGTCCGCAAAATAAAAAGAAATAAATTATGGATCACGGTGCACATATATTTTATATGATTCCGCGGTGTATATTGCACCTGCCATTTTAAAAATGTAGGCACGAAATTAAAAATTCACTGTTGAAAAAAGCTTATTATACCGTTTCCAAGCATCTTGGCAATGTTTGGGAATGATGCTGTTGACTCTTACATACTCGATAACAAATTATGATTGTCAAGTCTTTGTAACGAAATATTATTTTAAAAGAGCTACTGCTGAGTTTCTCGCCCACACTTTCTAGCAGAATGGCGGTAGCTCTTTATTAGTACAGTCAATGAAGTTTTTCCCCTCCAATTTCGTTGAATCTCCATCGATTTTCATGAAAATTGGTGAGTAGGTAGAAGATACCTTAACAAATAAAAGTGACAAAATTCTAACGTACGCTTTTGTCCTTTTTATACCGTCCCTTGTCAGCGGTGATAAGTAAAAATAACCCCTGAAATCGATGGAGAGACAAATTGTTAACAAAATTTTAATTATAAAGTTTTTTGAATAAATCAGTACTTTCTGAGTTATTAAAGATCAAAGTTTGTGATTTTTCGTTATAAAATACATTTAGTTTTAAAGCGGTTTTTCATAAATAACTCAAAAACAGTGAGTTTTTACAAAAAATATGTTGTTACCAAAATTGAAGCTAACAAAAAACAAACAAATTCCTACTAAAAAAAACTTTCTTATATTTATTGAAAGTGTGCTATAGGTTCTTCTTATATTTATTGAAAGTGAGGTAAGTATATATTTTTGGCGAGTACTTAAATCTGAACATTCAAACTTAAATAACGGGAAACTGATGCATTTTAGGACATGTACTTTGTAACATTTTCAAAAGTATTCGGAAATACCTTTCTAATAGGTACTGTAAAAAGCCAAAATACCAAAATTAAGCAAGTTGTAATAAAAATAATATGACACTTTTGATTTTTTATGGAGAAAATGAAAAATAAAACCTTCAAATTTAAAAATTCTAATTCAGAGATGAATTTTTAATTTGATAAAGAAAATGCCTCAATTTCCACTCCCAGGACTAGTCCCAGCAACATTATACAGAAGCAAAATTAAAACGCTTCCTTAAGAAAATGCCACTGCTTTGTTTGTAGTATCTGAGAACTATTTAAACAAAGTTAATATAAAGTTACTATGGTCACAACGTAATGAAGGGTTAAATTTGTACTTTTTTGTAAGTCCTGAAATTAAATAACGTAATTATGACGGCACGCATGACGAAAATATATATAAAATACAATTTATTTCAGGCTGAACAACTAAAAAATTCCTTAACATTACTTATTTAATCTAATCATCAAATGCTGTGAAACTGGTAAATGTGTGTGTTTTTAATAACTTTTCTGTTTACATACGTTGTTTGTTAATTACCAGTAATCTGACGCATTGTTTGCTGGTGATTTAAATTACTGCTTAAACAATAGTTGCAATACCATACGCCATAATTAACATGAACAGATATTATACTACTGAATACTGATTAAGAGGGCTCTTCATAACACAACTGCTGTTATGCATTGGCATCAATCATGTTTTCACTTAATAAAGCGTCAGTTCTTAATTTTATTTTGTATGAAGTGGTGGAGCTTAACATCTTTTCACAACTTTTGCTGCATTTCTGCGGCTGCGCTCGCTAAGGTAAGCATTACCGTCCTGTATAAAGTCGGCATAAAATACAATATGCACGACTTTTGATGATGCCGGATAACCATGTCTAGCCTTTTCTTTTGCCATCTCCTTTCCGTCTAAGTTCTTCATCTCGACCCATCCTATCCAATAAACCAACTCTATCCAATTTTCTAGGTTACCAAGGCACTTGCCACTCCCTGGACGTTGTGTGTGTGTGTCTATGGGAGACGGGATCGCTAAACATAACATGAACCAACGCTCGTTTATCTTCATTTTTTGAAAGGAATGACATACAAACATGTACGAGTACTACCTCATTTAGAAAATTATGAAACTTTTGATACGATCCCAGGTTTATTGCGCTACTATATAGCTAATCAACAATAAGCTTTGCCTTTTTCCTATTAAAAAAAAATGTTTTATAACACAGGTTTTAGAAGATCAAATTGATATTTCAAAAGAGCCAACTTGTTA
>JAOCPS010160183.1:0-14574 GCA_025505425.1 Graphium colonna
GGAAATATCTATAGGCTAGGGTAAAGTTGATCGTTGGCGTGGCATTACATGCCGTGGCGACGCATCACCATGTTATGGTATTGTTTAGAATTTTAATATTCTTTACGCCCCTTTCAGGCTAGTAAAAGTTTACAAAAAGGTGAGCAAGTTAAGTTTTGTAGTAAGCTACTTTGCTACAAGCCAATGGATATTCAAAGATGACAATCTGGAAACGTTATTCAAGAAACTATCTCCCAATGACAAACTAATTTTTAATATGGACATCGCGGCTGTTAATTGGCAAACATTAACTCTCTCTTGGTGTCTAGGGATTAGAAAATATTTGATCAAAGAGCCTGAGGAATCAATGAAATTTGCTTTAAGAAAACAAAAAATATTTAAAATCATTCATTATATAGCATCTGTGCTTTGTTTTTACCTTTTATGGAAACTCGTCAAGTTTACTTTTAACTTATTTGTTAGTTGTAATGGCATTTTCTAAAAAATAAATTAATAAGAAACAGAACAAAATTTTAATTTTAATGACATTGTTATTTAATATAAGTATAATTCAAGGTACCAGTAAATATTTAAACAAGTGTTTTTACAAGATGGACACTGACACTGCACATTTACGTTCGTGCTCGCTCGGGGAAGTACCACCGCCTTAAATAAAGCTGGCATAAAATAAAGTATGCATGACTTTCTCAGTAGCCGTATGACCATTCCTTTTCTCTTTTTTTCCCACTCCTTTCCCCTCCTAATCCTTAATATATTTCCGAACCGTCGTATCCACTAAACCTGTTTTATTCAATTTCTTAGGTTCACGACACATGATAATGTTATAACACTAGGTTCACACTCAACTCACGGGATGTTGTGCGTTTCATCACGGGATGGGCGACGGGATCACTTCAGATGCATCGTCTGCTCGTTTGCCATCCTTTTCATAAAAAAAACAATTTAATTAATCTGATATTTCCTTTTACCAGATATATTCTATCAAAATGCGGCAAAATACTTACATATTCATTCAAACTATATATGTCTACAGGCGCCGCAATTGATTAACATCAATTAAAATTATTAGCTTTACAAAAACGTCTGACTCATGAATATCATACCGCAAGAAAGAAATGGTTTTGTTAATGTTTAATTCAATATTAAAAATAATGATAACTGTCTTAATGTAATATCAATTTACATAATTAACACTTTGAATAAAGTTTGTAATGTTAAACCGTAAAGAAGGAATAAACAATACTTTTCGAACTCATTACTTTAATGACGTACTGCCACAAAATCGTCAACTAAACATTAATAGAAAAAAATATTGTAAACTATTTGAATGGGCAGCACTTTAACACGCAAGTAGATGGGGAACTAAGTAAACTGCAAAGGGGAGCAAGTGTCTTCTTCAACGACGTTGGCGAATAGGATGCCATTGTACGAATAGAAAGAGACATGACCATACTTACAAAGATTAAAAACAAGTCGATCGCAATTATTAACATGTTAGTCGAGTTTATTTATTAATGTGATCAACATTCAGATGAAAGTAGCACACAAATTCGACGGCCTTCTTCCATAGCTAAACATTTATGATATAGCCATTTGTTTTTTCTGGATATAAAAGTGCAAGTTCATAAGATAAGTAATTAAGACCATTGAAATATGTCAACGCTGACATTTGTCGACCCTGTCGCTATCTCGGGGAGTCAGTTCTAAGGGTGCATTTATACCAAACAAACATAGAGCTAGAGCTAGACCTAGAACAAGAGCATTCTTTCTTGATCTTTTATTGAAAACGAAAGTTTGTTTTAGCATCCAAGGCGCGTTTAAACCAAACGAACATAAAGTTAATGCTAGAGCAAAGACAAGATAGCATAATATAGATATTTAGATCAGCTGAACAAATGCTCATTGTTCATGCATGGAAATTTTGTGGTTGATAGTGCTTCGTTATGGTGAACTCTGACAGCAATATTATAATTAAAAGTACTGCATTCATTATTTCATCTTAAAGACTCAAAAATAAAAGAAGGAATATCACAGTATATTTGCTATATCCTCCCAAGTATCTTGTTGTATTTTTATGATGTTTAAAATTCAGAACCGACAGAAATTTATATATTCTTAGAATATACCATAGAATCTTTGCGAATGCAGACAAAAGGAAGGAATGCTCCACATCCATCTGTTTAAACTGAATTTGATAAAGTGGGGATAGTATGAGCTCGTTTGTTCCAAATGCACCTTAAAACACGGAGTACTTACACATGCACAACATAGGGTCCAGAATTCGCCATTACAGGCTCACTCTGAAGTATAGTCATGGAACAGAGATTGTCATATTATAAGTATTTGCCATGTCCTCCATATAAATATTTTCTTTTATAACTCTAATATATTTTTCCACTAATAATATAATATATTTCTTTGACTGCCGTTTCAACCTGTATGAGCCTGGAAATATTAGATATCGCCGTTATTACTAAAAGCATTATGACCACCTGTTGACCGATCTACAAGATTGTCGGCAATCTAATAATGAACTAGTAAACCAATTCGCCTTACGAGTCGAAACCTGTCTTTCTAAATTGTTAACTGAGTAAACGTATCCAACAAAAATAATACCGAATTAGCCGGACGCACAGCGGCTATGGAGGATTTTACTCTATGTACATTTTTGATTGTCCTTAAGCCAAAAGTCGCCAATGTTGTCCCGAGGTAATGATCCTTCTAACCATAATGAAGCTATTAACTTGGTTGTTTCTGAAGAGAAGATCGTAAATATGTTCAATAAACGAAATGTTCACATTCTGCACTACAACGCCAGACACCAAATCCTAACTATTCCTTTAGGTCTTCAGATTCTAATAACAAATACAAAAATCAGAAGGCGAAACAACCCGACAGAAATATTCAGCCTCTTCTGTAGATATTGCAAAAAGCATGGTTACATTGAATTATGCCGAAAACGTGAGTTCAACAACAATAGGTTTAGAATTCTCCAGAGTCAGCCACAATAACCACATAGACAAAATCAGGAACATAAACCAGCTTGCGTTAATTGTGTAGTTAGTTACGCTGGAGGCAAGTATGGGTCAGAACCATCACCCTCTACTTGTACAAACAGCACTGACTACTATGAATATAGTGCTAATTACGATTTAAAAATAGTAGGTCCGCGAAGGTGTCTCGTAGGACCTAAACTACAACCTTTTGATATACCCTTAAAATATAACGACACCCTTCTTAAATCTAAGGACCACATGGGTATCCACCCCCGAGCAGGCGTCTAATCTCCCAAAGACAAGGACCACACTGATATGCAACCCCAAGAAAGCGTTAAACCCAGCTAACGTATTGGCCCTGGTAGACAACCAGGGCTTTGTTTAAGCTACTAAATATTACTTCCCTGCCGAATGTGTTGCGGCGGGGGAAATATCACCGCACCAGGTAGCGCTCAATACTTCTATGGCGGAGTCCTTGTATTAGTTTTAAATTACCAGGCGAGCATAAACCAAAAACACTTCTATGGAATGTTTGGAAAGCCACAGTATATGTAATTGCTAGTCTCTGTATAATAAAACTCCAGCTGTACTGTGAAAGTTGCCCAGGAAAGCGATGCCGCGGTCAATATCTCTGTATATCTCCTTAAGTACCAGGCAAACATATAACTAGATGTAGTTAGTAGACTTCCCCTGTTTAGTCTGTATAATAAGTTCTTGTATCAGGCTGGCCTAAGTATACCTGCAAGTACCAGGCAAACATTAGCCTAAAGCAATCTCACTCACTTCTGTTTGGCCACGAACAGCTAGCCTCCGTATAAATTCAAGTACCAGGCTATTATAAGCTCTGCATGAGCCTTTCCCCTTATTACAAAAAATGGACAACGAAAGTACCGTACTAAGAACATTTTAAAACTAAGTGCAAAATTGTTTTTATAACAAAACTAGGTTTCACTCTTATCCTGGAATCATCTTTAGTACTATATATAGTCTTATGATGAAAATACCGGGATAAATCAAGTTTAGAATGTTGTTTATTCTCGGTACTTACGTCAGTTCACGTTTTGTAATAAGGCGGACTATATTTATGACTTAGTTCTATGTAAAGTCATCTCTGTGTGAGTGGTATGTACCAGGCAGGCATAAAACAATATCAATCATCCGTACATTTGAAGTATTTTAAAGTACCAGACCAGCATAAAAACTAGCAATAGCATATTCTATTGCTGAAATTGTCTCCTGTCCAATTTCCCCGATTGACAAGGCACTCGCGACTCTCCGAAAGTTGCGTGTGTCTATAGGCGCGGGATCGCTTACCGTCAGGTGAATCGTCTGTTTGCTTGTCTTCTTTTCCAAAAAAATAATGTATCGATAACTATGTTACACAAGATTGAAGTAACGAACTGCGAAAATACGCTTGGCGCTGGGTGCAAGCCAGGAGAATTATAGTGTCGCGGTCAAAGGGTTGAAATTCAAAAAAATATAATCTTTCCATTTCAGTCTTTACTGGATGTTTCACACTGCGAATTTTTTGGTCATGCGGTATCTATAGAAAGTTAACTATGGTCTAGTCACATGGATAATAAGATATCACCAAACAGCACAATCAAATGAAAGGGATTTTATCTATTTGCATGGCATGACCAAAACGGATATATTCAATTTATAACTTAAGTTCTACAGCGTAGAATTTAGAGTAACCTGATATGTAAAATTTATCCAAAAAAATCGTAGGTACGTGAACTAAAATAAAACAACGCCGTTATTACAAAAAGCAATTTTATTTACATCTCAAATCGACATTATTACTTAATATTAATTGTATTTATTATCAGAATTTATTCATACAATAAAAATTAAATTACTACAACTTACTACTAGGAGCTCGAGACCAAACATGGTCATTCATTACCAAATTTACATCGAAGTAACTGAAAAATATTTCTCAACTACAATTGTTGCTTGAAAGAGGAATAACTATTATAATAATTGAATGAATATTTAAATCTGATGCGAAGAGGAAAACATAAAACTAAAGTTAAAAATAACTATAGATCACATGAATTCATGAATATTTCCATTAGTGTGCTTAAAATGATTAAAAGTTTAATATTATATACTATAATAACATATAATTTTACATAATATACATAGAAAACTATTATTATAATTTCATTTAATATTACATACTCCTTATCTTTCATAAGACAAAAATCCTAAATGTATAAGCGTTAAAATTATATCTTTACAATAACATCTTTGGTGATAAAACTTGAATTAATACTAATTCAATAATTTTAATCTGAAATTTAATATCACATAGATCACAGCAAGATGATATTTTATCAAAACACAGAAAACACATTTTTATGCAAAACATGAATCAAAATAATTCCTTTAGTATGATAATTCCATAATTTTTTAATCAAATAACTATTTTTGCTATTTTAGAGTTCCTATTTGTAAAGTAGAATATTTACAACTTATATCCTCTTTTTTCATTTTCACCGATATATTAATTTTTGTGTATTTTAAAGCACCATACATAACTAAAAAAAAATATTCTGGGTAACATAAAAAAGCTATAGAGTATCATGTTATTTTTTTCTTCAAATGTCCTCATTGTGTTTTAATATGTTCTTATTATGTATTAGTATATTAAACTAACATTATATATTTATTTATTTATATAATTATATATATAATTTGAGACTTGAAATCTTTATGATTAAGACTTTACAAGTTGTTTAAATTAAAATTAACTTTACATAGACTGTTAGAATAGAGAGAACAATAAATATGCACAACAATACAGAGAGTACAAAATTATAGGCAATATAGACAGTTATATCCATATCTTAAACAAAAGAATTATTCATAAAAATGTATATACATATGACTATATAAAAAATACTTATCGTTTAATACATAAGAACACATAAGAAACAGCAACTGTTTCCTAAAAGAACAAAGCATGGATAATATTTCACCCCTTATTATTATTTACTTATAATCCGGAAACTAATATAATATGTCTATACAATATGAGATCTGTAGAAATAGAATCTCTATTATATCATATATTGTCATAGATATACTAAAATACCCATGATACACACTCTCGTGAACAATGACAACCAAGTACCAAAAGCTTTCCTTTAATATTGTAAGTGATTCACCAATCAACCTGTATAAGCCGCTATAAATTATTATTATTATTATGTCCACACCATCTGCTGGTAAATCATATTGAATTTATATTACATACATTCCATATGTGCGTTGCCTTGCTGTCTTTTTTTTAATTTCAAGTAATTCAGCATCACGCCATGAATCTTGGGAGCTGTTGAGTAAACAATAAAGCCGCTAAAAATTACAGGCACAGCTAGTTATATTTATTCTAACAAGGCACCAGACGTTTCCTTATAATCTCTCATACAATCAATTGTCTACTGATTAGGGAAATTCCCTTAGCAGAGATGTGCAACATTTTTAACCATGGGTCAATATTAAGTTAAATATTAATATTACATACATTTGGATCAGAAATGTTTTCTTATACGGACAGTGTTTTAAGAAATAAAAACATTTATTTATTTACATATTATTGCCAATTCATACAATATACACAACAATTACACAATTACACAAGTACAATTCATATAAAATTTCATAATTTACTTTGTAAGTTATACTTCATCTTCAGATTCAGATTGGATCACTTAATTTTGCTTGCCGATCTCTGTCGTACCAGCCTACGTATGCACCGGCCATACATTCACACAAAAATCGTTTTTTTTACATTCTTCCCTATTTATAACATATGTCGCCTACTGAAGTACCACTGCCCAACAAGAAGTCATTATAAAATGAAGTATGCATGACTTTCGGGGTTTCGGATGGCTATTCCTACTCTCTTCTTTTCCCACTCCTTTAACTCTCCAAATCCTTAATATGTTGCCGATCCGTCTTATTCAATAAAGTTGTTTTACCAAATTTCTCAGATTGACAACGCACACACGACTATACAAATGTTGAGTGTATCCATGGGCAATGGAATCATTTAACATCAGGTGGACCGCTCCTCCTTTGTCATACTTTCTAAAAAAAACTGTTTAACTTGTATTCATGTGAATGTTTAAGTGTCAGTGTGAACGTAGGTTCATTGACTTGTGTCAATCTTTAGTCCTTAAAGAATATGATTAGTGTCCTGGACGAGCGGAGTGGAGTGCCGGAGTCAATAAATGTTTCGCCAGTGCTAACATAGGATTATAGTCTCTATCAGTCTTTGGTGTTAAAAGACCATGATCTGAGTCCTGGGCGTGTGGGCCAAGTTGTCGTCTATCGTCAGATACATGTTGAAGGAGAAGAACATGGCCGTGGAGGAGAGGAAGTGCCACACGTCGTGCGAGTCGTAAAGCTGGAGGAGAGAGCACACGCGGTTGCTCTGACGAGACTGCGCCGGAGTTAGCTGAAAACAAAAAAAAAACATATGTTATAACAAAAAACCAGGTATGTATGTATAGTCTCGGGCAGTAGGAAATTTACGATTGAAAGAGAAGTCAATCAAAAAAAGTAAAAATAAAAATTTTGAAAGCTAGAACTGTTTCCAACAACAAAAAAAACTGTAAAACTATTCTTTACCCCCGGGAGATGTTGGTGCTTGATTCAAATTAAAATTGACAACGTTATTACTAGCTGGTTCAACAACTTTTGAAGTGAAACTTCTTTGATACTTTAAACGTTATATCCTTATCATTTGTAAATTAATAGAGGATATGGATATCAGAGAGTGAAAAAATAAATAACTTTATTCATTTCTGAAGTGATTACAGTTATTTATTTATTTTTATGGAAAAGAAGACAAACGAGCAGACGGTTCGTCTGATGGTAAGAGATCTCGTCGCCTATAGATACACGTAACATCCGGAGAGTCGCGAATGCCTGGGAAGTTGGATAGAATAGGTTTATTGGATAGGACGGGTCGATATTAAGGATTCAGTGGGGAAAGAAGTGAGAAAACAAAAAGAAAGCCATGACCAATCGGTAACCCCAAAAGTCATGCATACTTTCTTTTATGCCGAAATTATAAAGAGCGCTGGCAGCAAAAGCTGTGGAAAGATGTTATGCTCTACTCTAATTCTTCTTCTAATTCTCTGTCCAACGGACGCTTATTTTGCAAAACGATTCAGTCCTTACAAGGACCTATTTGTGTACAAAATACCCGGCCAAGAGCGTGTTGGGTACGCAAATAGAAGGGTTAATTTTGTTAAGGACGCAGACCTTCTTCGATCCACGCGTCCTTCCGTTTCTGTGCCAGATTCGCTAGGCAAATCGGTATCCACGTTCATGCCATTGTCAATAGTTGTTTTATCCGTCTTGTTTTTTATATGTGATGAAACCATATAGTTCCCACGAGAAGTAGGTAAATTCGCTGGGCCAGGGATCATGTAGCCCAGTAACCCTAAATACACCTGGGGGTCGGGAGGTACCCAGGGTTGGCCGCTAATGGCTGGTTTGTCGTTCCAGCCGCTCTTTCGAGCATTTGACGCTGCGTGTCGGAAACTCCAAAATTTCCGGATTTTTTAAGTGAGGTTTACTCCTCGCTGTTCGGCCAATTAAGGCAAAACCCTCAGTTCTATGCAGGCCGCGAGACATAATCCACGACACCTGCAGCAGAGTACTAAGATCGCCCGGTGTCGGCATGAGCCGAGAAAAGGAGTGCTTAAGCCGAGTGCACTTGGCAAACACACCGCGCGAATCACACCATCCCCTCTCGGAGACTTTACACATGTACACATGCACGCACACACTGCTGCATCCCATGTGCCTTCTGACCAAAGAAGGGTACTGGGAGCAACGATAGCCTGCCTTGCAGGCCCATCTCCGAGGGCCATCTGCCCTTGGCCGTTTTTCGGTTCCAAAGCTACCGACGGTACGCCCTTCAAACCCGCCAGTTTTGGACCGCACCGGTTTCCCAGTACCGCTCAAAATTTTTCAGAGATGTCCGCAAGCGCCCAAGAAAAGAAGGAGATGAGGACCTTGACAACGGAGCCTCAAGTAATGACGAGCAGCCGGCACCAAAGGTATCAGCTGGAAAAAGCGGACGAAGCCGAAATTCATCACCAATTTTAGGCAGAAACATGCGCGAACGGTTTCAAACGCCCGAAAGCCCAGAGGGACCAGACTGCGTTAGCTAGCGAAAACAATGAGAACAACTTTCAGGGAGGTGAACACGGAAGTCTTGTTAAGCCAAAGGCGGCGATTGCTGCTGCAACACGTGCCGCCAATGAACTGCAGGTAGAACAATAGATGGCAGAGGCAATTCGGAAGGCACTTGAACACAGGTCAATCCAGCCAAATGTAAACAACACTGAGGAAGGCGATCAGTCTCGTCCGGCTTGTGACATATGAGAACAGGTTCTAGACTAATTGGAAGTGATTACAAATGTAACCAAGTCATCAAAACTGAAAGGCACATTCGTAAAAGTTTTTAGAGAAGCCGCGGAGGCGATAAGGGACTCCGTGGAGGCCTTATCTAAGATTACAGCCTCTATAGAAACGGAGAAATTATCAGCAGACAATAAGTGGCTCAAGGCAGAGGTTTCGGAACTGCACAGAGAGGTGACTGTTCTACGAATCGAAATTCGGAAATCACAGGAGATCCATGAACAGGATCAGTGTCAACACCAATGACCACGCCGCTAGACGTAGACCTCCTGCGGCGCTCCATTATAGAGGTAGTGGTCAATTCAATTAATGCTCGTCTTGAAGGCCTGGAAGACAGACTCCTACCTGAAAAGCGTCTTCGACCTCCACTAGCAGCCGACCGACAGCCTGAATCCGCTACTGAAAATGCTTCGTATGCTTTAACGGTGAAAACCAGTTCAAAGGGTAAACGTCAGGCGATTCTTGCCTCAACAGGTGTCCAACCGACACCTGATACCCACCAGGTGAAGAGTACTAGAAGGAAAAAAGCCGGTAAGAGCCTAAAACCCACGGATTTCGATTAGAGTCTATCTAGCTCTACGCTTCCTGTGACGCCTGAGGCCTCGTCCGAATGGACGCTGGTTACGCGGCGTAAATCGGATAAAGCAAACAACCTAACGGCAGAAGCTGTTGTAGTAAAGCCACAGGCCAAGTAATCACTGAAGCTTCGACCCCCTCGCTAGTCCACTGTTGTTATAAAATTGCAGCATGGTGTAGCGGAGAGGAGAGTCACATATGCAGGCATCCTGAAAGAGGCTAAGAAGGCGTTAGACTTCGGAGGCCTGGGCTCCAGGCCGTTCGCTTCCGTACAGTCGTCGCTGGGACAAAAATCTTGGAACTGCAGGGTGAAGACAGCAAGGAAAAGGCATATGAACTTGCTGAAAAGTTGCGCCAAGTAGTTGGCACAGATGTTGCACAGGTTTCCAGGCCGGAAAAATGTGCAGATCTACTTATCTCTGGCCTGGACGACGCTGCGGATAATCAGGAGGTTGCCGAGGTCGCAAAGTATGGAGAATGCTCGGTAACCTCGGTAAAGGTAGGAGTTATACGCCGCGACAGATCTGGTCTGGGTACAGTTACTAGTTAACTGCCCAGTGAGCGCCGCTCGTAAGGTCCTAAAAGCTGGGCGTATCCTTATTAGTTGGTCGTCGGTGCGGGAAAAGTTGATGCCTCGACGGCCCCTAAGATGCTTTCGGTGAATGGAAGTGGGGCACGTTGGTGAAAAATGCACCACGGGGATTGACCACAGTAACTCATGCTTTCGTTGTGGTCAGTTGCGCCATAAGTCAAGCCAATGCTCGGCTACTCCGCATTGTTTAGTATGTGCTGCATCGGGCAAATAAGCTTGTCAAAAAAGGGGAAGCATGGCGTGCACCCAACCTAGGCACGAAAAGAAGACACGAGTGAAAGGCGCCACTAGGCCCAATGTCCAGCCAATCCACCCAATTGTGCCTAGGACTAGGGAGGAGGGAATCCCAATGGCTACAAGCTAAATAGCCACTATAGCTTTCTTGCACGCGAATCTCAACCCCTGCGCTCGGGCCCAGGAACTTATGCTCCAGAGTATGGCGCAGTGGATGATACAAGTGGCTGTAGTATCAGAACCGTACTTCGTCCCTCCTAGTGACAACTGGATTAGGGACGAATCCGGTACTGCAGCGTTGGTTTGCAGGATTGCTATGGATTCAACGTCAGAAGAAGTCCGGGCTTCGTGACAGCTTTGGGGGAAATTGTGGTTATATCAGTCTATTTCTCCCCCATCAGAACGCTAGCCGAGTTCGAGGGCTACCTAGACTGACTGGAGTCATTAATCCTACAATTTAGCCCCTACCCTGTTCTAGTTGCCGGGGAACTAAACGCAAAATCCACTGCATGGGGATGCCCGGCTCGCGGGTTGGGGCTTTGGAGGAATGGCTCCTAGAGGTCGGGCTGTCGGTCCTTAATGGCGGTTCGATGAGTACGTGCGTGCGGATGCAGGGCAGCTACATCGTGGACATGACATTCGCAAGCCCTGTTATTGCACGCCTTCAGTACTGGAAGGTAGTAGTGGACGAGGATACATTATCCGATAACCGGTTTATCCGGTTCTATCCCCTCGCCACACCAGATGCTTTAACCAACCCGATGCCGACCGCGTGAAATGACCATGAATGAATGAGGCTCAAGGTGGCGGCTCGGAAGCCTGGACCATGAGCAACTGGAGGAGGCGGCAATCGTCCAATCCTGGGTGTCAGCGCCCAGCCAGCTGGATATGGAGAGAGAGGCTGAATGAAAGGCGGGACACAATGACACAAATCTGTAATGCGTCTATGGCTCGGTCCAGGAACCTCCCTCCAAAGCGACACGTGTACTGGTGGTCAGTGGAGTTCACACAAATGTGCAGGTCATGCGATGCGGCAAGACGCCAGTACACTCCCTGCCACAGAACTTGAAGCAGAGTTATTCCCCTCCTTGAGAATGGCAAAACTGACCCTGCAGGCGGCCGTATGTCATGCGGTCGTCTATTTTAGAAAATTATTTTTGGTTGCACTTACTCAAGATCCCTGGGGGCGCTAGATGGTAATGAACAAACTCCGCCTATGCGTCACCTAGGATGGCCCCTTAAGGCACGGAAGAAGCCGACTTGGAGTTGGATGTACCCATGGTGACCCCGGGGGAGCTTGTGGCCATCATAAATATGAAGTCCAAAAGAACTGCTCCCGGTCTCGATGGTATCCTGGGTCGCCCATTAGTGCTGGCCCTAGAGCCCAGGCTGAGGGTGATTTTTAATGCCTGTCTGGTTCAGGCTATAATCCCATGGAGGTGGAAGATAGGCAAACTCTTCCTCATCCGGAAAGAAAGGCGTCCTGCAGACTCCCCGTCCGTCTACCGGCTTTTAAACTTTAAGCGAAATGAACTATTTATATTCATTCTTTTAAGTATTTCAGCCGCAGGTTTATTGTAACTATTATTGACATATTATTGACAATGTTTTCTCCATATTAGGCGACCCACCCCGCACCGTGAAACAAAATTTGTGATTTGTGTGTATTTCTCCTGAAATCTAATGGTTAAACTTCAAAAATTTAAAAGAATTTTGTAGAGTATACAAAGTTTTATTTGTTCTAATTTTGAACATTATATTTTAATAAAACATGGTAATGTATCAGTGTAATATTTTGTTTTCAAATTTAGTCGTTTTTATAATAAGTTACATAAATTTGAATTCATAACGTGTAGTTAAAGTTAACTTAGTTTTCGAAATGTGCCTCGTAAGTCAAAAGTTATTAAAAAAAAATAAAATATACTACATACATATGCTTTTGACAATTAAATATCATAATTCTAACAAAAGTTAGACGGTGCGAACGGTTTCTCAAACGCCTGAAAGCCCAGAGGGGCCAGACTTCGTTAGTTCGCGGAAACAATGAGACAACGACTTTTTTTTAGGAAGCCGAACAAGAAAATCTTGTGAAGACAAAGGCGACGATTGTCGCTGCGACACGTGCCGCCAAAGAACCGCAGCAAGAACAACAGGTGGCAGAGGCAGTTTGGAAAGCACGTGAACGCAGGTCAATCCAGCCTAAAGTAAAAAAATACGGAGGAAGGCGATCAGTCTCGTCTGGCTTATGACATACGAGAACAGGTTCTAGACCAATTGGAAGTTATTAAGAATGTAGCCACCAAGTTGTCAAAACTGAAAGGCACATTTGCAAAAGCCTTACGAGAAGCCGCGGAGGAAATAAGGGATTCCGCGGAGGCCTTATCGAAGCCAGTGGGCAATTTAGTTAATGCTCGTCTTTAAGGCCTGGAAGGCCGACCTGAAAAGAGTGAAAATACTTCGTATGCATTAACGATGAAAACCAGTTCAAAAGGTTAATATCAGGCGATTCTTGCCTCAACAGAGGTCCAACCGGCACCCGATATCCACCAGGTGAAAAGCACTAAAAGGAAGAAAGGTGGTTAGGGACTAATATCCACGGATGTCCAAGCCACCAAGCTTCATGCTTTTTGTGACACCTGAGGCATCGTCCGAATGGACATGACATGTTGCAATTTGATAACAACAGCCAACGAGCGAGGGGGTCGAAGCTTCAGTGATTTCTTGGATGATGATGATGGTAAAAAATGCACCACAGGGATCGACCGCAGTAACTGTGCTTTCGTTATGGTCAGTTAGGCCATAAGTCAAGTCAATGCTCGGCTACACCGCATTGTTTAGTATATGCTGCAGCGTGCAAACAAGCTGGTCACATAGTGGGAAGCATGGCGTGCAACCCATCTAGGCACGAAAAGAGGACACGAGCGAAAGGCCCCACTGAGGCCAGTGTCCAGCCAACCTATCCAAATGTGCCTAAGCCTAGGGATGAGGGGATTCCAATGGCTACAGGCTAGTAAAGCTTTCTTACGGGTGAATTACAGCCATTGCACCCGGTCCCAGGACCTTATGTTCCAGAGTATGTTGCAGTGGATGATACAGGTGGCTGTAGTATCGGAACCGTACTTCGTCCCTCCTGATGACAACTGGGTTGGGGATTTATCTGGTAATGCAGCATTGATTTGCAGGATTGCTGTGGATTAACCACCTCTAAGCAACATCAGAAGCAATCCGGGCTTCATGGCAGCTCTGTTGGGGGAAATTGTGGTCATATCAGTCTATTTGTTCCCCAACGGAACGCTAGCCGAGTTCGAGAGCTACCTAGACCGACTGGGGTCACTAATCCTACAATTTAGTCCCTACCCTGTTCTAGTTGCCGGGGACCTTAATACAAATGGGGATGCCCGGCTACAGACTTGATGGGTGGGACTTAAGAGAAATGGCTCCTAGAGGTCTGACTGTCGGTCCTTAATCACGGTTCGGTGAGCACGTGCATGCGGATGCTAAGCAGCTCCATTGTGGACGTGACATTGTCAAGCTCTGTTATTGCACGTCGTGCTCGGAGCTGGAAGGTGGTGGTGGACGAGGATACAATATCCAATCATTGGTATATCCGGTTCAATATCCTTGCCACACCAGATGCTTTAATCGGTCCGATGCCGACTGCGGGAAATGACGGCCCAAGGTGGCGGCTTGGAAGCCTGGACTATGAGCGGCTGAAGTAGGCGGCATTCG
>JAOCPS010160292.1:0-24674 GCA_025505425.1 Graphium colonna
GTCCATGGGCGGCGGTGATCACTTACCATCAGGTGAGCCGCTTGCTCGTTTGCCTCCTTCTCTATAAAAAAAAACAGAACTGTCAAATTACATCGTATTTGTAAGAATAAGAAATTTTATACACTGTATAATATTCGAATCGTAATTGTTTTAGTAATATAAACGAACGGCTATTTATTTCTATATGAGATTTTTATTGCTCATTTATCTATACGTGGTCAGTAGGAGAGAAATGATCTCGTTATAATCACCGGAAGGACTTATGACAGAGTAACTTTCACCCGAATAAGGGCACAGCCTTTGGTAGCGTGGGCTTGCGCCCACGACCGGATGTCTGTCGAAATACGCTTTAGCCCATCGACGCCGCTACGCTGAAAATAGCAAGCAGCCGGCTTAGGCCCTTTTCACACGGACTGGATCACGACACTGTGGAATAAAGTAGTATAAGGTACATTTCAGAAATTAATGAGAGAACTCGAAAATATCAGTGACAAATACCGGCGACAAAATACTAGTAGGTACGCCACCTTATCAATGTTGACACAGTTATGACTATTTGAGAAGAATAATTAATCTGTGTCTTTAATAAACAAGTATTAATTTAAAAAGAAATACAATTATAATTTTAGAATTCATTTCTAATTATAAATATGAGTATAATTGCAATACATTTTAACTATTTACTTTTTAATGTAATGTTTATTAGTACAATCAATTCTAAATTCAATTTTGCCGCCATTTCTTGTTGCAATTAAAAATTAAACCAACACATATTCAACCATAGTCATTAATATCCTCAGATTAATACCCATAATGTTTCCAACAGATGACATTGAGTGCAAAGCAATAAGAGCATCTCTTTCTTACTTACCGTTCTACTTACAATACGTGATAAAGACGGACTTTTTTCATAATATTTTTACCTCAAGTCGGAGATGGCGTAGCTGTGGTTGCCGTATAAAAATCACTGCTGTTACACAGATTGAAGTAATTTTAACCTGTTACATAGCACTGTCACGGGTATTCATAATATTTTGTCACAGTGACAGACTATGATTTTTTTGCTACCAGTATCTTACCTGTGACGATAATATAATTCGTCTCGTCCCTAGTGTGAGGACAGACGTGTGGAGTGCGACGCACGGTTGCCGTGTCATGTGTAAAGGGCTTTATTCGGGTGCTCGTGATTTCTGGGTTAGGGATTATCCGGATGCCTGACATGATATATGTAACTAATAACTCCAACACGATGTTGCTATGCATGTGATTTTCTGGATATATCTAATGGTGGTCACTGACGAGTAGTCTCGGCCAATTTTCTGAATTGTGCGGGGGGTAAATTTAGCGTAGTAGCTGCAGTTCTTCATACATTTAAGGTCGCATTTTGAATAGATCGCGCAAGATTCCCCGTCATTAAATCCATATGGACGTCTCGTCAGTGACCACCATTAGATTATATCCAGAAAAACACATGCATAGCAGCAACATCGTTTTGGAGTTATTAGTTACAAACACAACAATTTTTTTAGCGTAATATGTCAAGTTTCGAAACTTTACTTTTTACGAAAATTTATCCGACAAAAAAGCATGGATATTAGTTACAGTTAAAATTTGTGTAATGATTTAAAAATACATTTTTATGGAAAGGAAGACAAACGAGCAGACTGTTCACCTGATGTTAAGCGATCCCGTCGCCCATACACACCCAGCTTCTGAAGAGTAGCGACTGCTTTGTCAACCTGGGAATTAATTAAAAAAGTCATAAAAATTAACTGCCATATCATTTTTACATATGCACAAACTTCCAATATGTCAAGCATTTTCTTTTAAAAAATATTACACGAATTGACAACTATGTCATTTACTGGATTTTTTTTCTTAATTTGAGAGATCTTTAGTAATATTAGTTTAGACTAGTTTTCGCCAAACAATCTCATTTTTTGTACTCCGTTGCGTTGCATATTTGACATGTGAAAGCTGAACACTGCCGTCTAATGACTTTAATATTGTGACTAGTGAGGGTCCTACCGGATCGTCACAAATGTATATCCGCGGATACGGAACCGTATGCTGATATTTGGTGCCAAAATCCGCGGATACGGTTTTTCAGGTGGTAGAGCATAACATCCTTTCACAGCCTTTGCTGCCTTTTTACGGCCTAGCTTGTCCGGGGAAGTACCACGCCTCTTATAAAGTCTGTATAAAATAAAGTATGCATGACTTTTGGGGATGCCAGATGGCTATGTCTACCCTATTCTTTTCACACTCCTAACCCCTCCAAATCCTTAATCCCGACCCATCCTATCCAATAAAGTTATTGTATCCAATTTCCCAGGTTGACAACACACTCTCCGATTGTTGCGTGTGTCCATAAGCGACGGGATCACTTACCATCAGGTGAACCGTATGCTCGTTTGTATTCCTTTCCATAAAAAAATACGGATACGGATCTTCTCTTTCTTACTTAATTAAGCTTACAAAAAAGATCAAGACTCAATTGATCGCGTTATATGATGGTTGATTTAGTATCTCAGAGTTATGTACTATTTTTATCGTACCTTTCGGTATATGCAATATTAAGTGGCCAAATATTTGATTTCAATAAATAAAATAATAATCTGAATATATAATTAAAATAATAATAGAATTTGATAAAAATAAGGTAAAATATCTGCAAAGATCCGCAGAAAATGTAACGGTTGCTGATCCAGATATCAGTCACATCACTAATTGTGACGTACAATTTAAATTTGAGAAATGTCCTGAGAACTAAAACGAAAGCGCATTTTAACATGTGGTTAGTTCTCTCATTCGTTTCCGTTCCATTTTATTTTTCGGACATCTTATATCAAGTCGCAGCTGTATTTCACGTGTAGATATTCTACGTCGCGTATGATTATCATTAGTTTTATGTATCGTTTATTATTTATGTATATATCGTTATACTGATTATTTGAATATCTGCTATTACATAAAAAAATGTGTACCTACAATAATATACTCATATATGATTTAAAAAACGCTATTTGTTATTTAAGTTAACAGTTGTTGCTGGTTAATTTGCTTTGAATTACAATGTTAAAATGGCCCATGTAGTGGTTAAAATTATTAAAAGCTGACTCTAAACGCCTTATGTTTTCTCAGCTATTTTTATATAAAATATTTACGACTTTTTACATTTACACAAATCTATAATTTAATTTTCGGGTAATCGGGTGACCAAGCCCGTGTTGTCCAAACCCGAACAAGAAACAACATTACTTAAGTCATGGATTGTCAGCGGGATTCCGACCTATGACATGCAGTGTAAAGACAGAAAGACCTACCATTTAACCATTAACCTACGTATAATTTTATAGCCACTTATTATGTCGACAGTTAATATCCTAGCATTCAATTAAATCATATAAATATTTGTTATTTCCTTCACTTAATTCTTAACATAGTTTATGGTTTTAAAACAAAGATTTGCTTTGAACTTAAATCCATGTTAAAGTGTAGTTCCTTAAGCTACATGCTTAATCAAATATTTTTTTATTTGATGAACTATATTTTTAGTAAGAAGACCTTAAATATTTTATTGCTTACACTTGAGTTATTGTTTTTATAATAATGAAATGATTTGTCTTAAAAAAATTCTTTTAACTCTTGTCAGTCATGTGAGTAAATAAAGCTAAAGTGCGGTTTCTGCGAGTTTTCAAAGTCGCAACAAAAAAAAATCGTCCAAGAACTACTTATTTATTATATTCTCTTCAATTTATAACATTTATTTTTTGATTTACACCTGATAGTAAATAACCTTTAGTTGTAAAACTTAAAATAAAAAAAAATAAGTTTTACAACTGAAGTTATCGTATGTGAGTCTATAGGTTAGCCCGGAATTTAAGTAATCCTCCCCTAAGTAATTATCGCAGCCATAATCTTTAACTGATGAATATCCGACATTTAAGAGGTCAAACCTTGCTCACCGACTAACTTTATCACAAACTAAATATACCTTATATATAATAAACTAGATTTTCTTCGATTTTTGTCTATCTCTATAGGCTATCCAACACTTAAGGAATTTAAATTATTCAAATCGGCGCATTTCCTGAGATTAGTGCGTCCAAACAAATTTTAGTATAGTTTTAATATCTTAGTATAGATCGATTACTTCTACGAGTACATTCGCGATATCTCTGAAGCTCCATCACATTAAATATCTTCTAGAACCACAATCACTTAGCTCAACGCGTTGACGCATGACGTATTTATCTTTCATACGTTTATTTCTGTGCGCATAATCACTGTCTAGGCTTACATGGGAGATAACGTGTTACTTAATAGCCCACAGTTGTCATAATAACATTCCTGTGTATCTCGTATATTTATTATTTATTAAACGAAACCACTCGAGCACCTGTATCAAACTTGGATGCGTAATTAATGTTAAAAATATAGTTTTGTGGTCACCAGGGTTGCCTACCATACTGTTAAAAACCATGTATCATGCTTTTTTCTAGCATCCAGAGCGTAGAAAATTATTTTGATGGAACTGTTAATAACTTTATACTACTTCATACTACTACTTAAATTGTGGGGAGGCTTATGAATATTTTAAAAATAATAATAATTTGTGCAAGAAGCTCAAAAATGTATCTTTTGTTAAATACTGTTCATTTGATTTTTTCGCCAGTAATATACTTTATTTAACGTACAAAATGTTGGGAACCATGGGAGTGGTCATTGACATCTCTATTCTATTATTTTTAACCAATTTCAGAAAAGGAGGAAGGTTCTCAATTCGTTGTGAAAATGTTTATGTACGTTCGCGTATATCTCCATAAAATTTAATTTAATAAAATGTTCAGGAAAATCGGTTCAGTAGTTTTTCTTTTAATCCAAAATAACAAAATTAATTTAATGTATTTTGCGTATCTCCGTCATTTATGAACCAATTTCAAAAATTCTTTTTTTTTATCATAGAACTTTCTTCATAAATAATCCCATTAAAATAAAAAAAAAACGCCGTTTATTGCCCCATTTTTAAATAAAAATGATAAAATTAAGAGATTTTCGCACATATCTCCGCAACTTATGAATTGATTTGAATAATTTTTTTTTATCTGATAGAGCACACTTCCACAATGGTCGTACGATATTATTTAAATTCAATATTTACCTTAATCTGATTTTTCTAAAAATCAGATTTTTCTAAAAATCAGATTGGTAATTCGCTTTTACAATCAAAATAACGGAGAAGATATGTTTCGAAATTACACTTTTAAGGTTTGAAGCCGGCTTTTGTAATTTTTTTGTGAAAATAAACTTGTTAAGATCAGGGCCGACACTATTCAGTTAAATTTGCTATTGAAATGCTTCCAACACAAATGTACTAAGTCAAGCCAAGTGCTAACAAGGCCATAACGTTACCGCTCCCAATCATCAATATTTATCGAGGAAAAAACCCCACGATTTGACATATTTTTTGACTTAGCTTTAAAGCAGGCCCAAAACGCCTTAAAAGTGTACTTTCGCACCATATCTTCGCCGTTATTTTGATTTTAAAAACAACTACTGAACCGATTTTTCTGAAAATTTTATCGCATTATTTTGGAAGTATAATTTATTCAGATAAAAACAAATTTTTTACCCTCCGAAATGGTCCCATAAATTTTCGAAAAAACCAGTTCATTACTTTGTTTTATTTAATCAAAATAACAACATTTATTTCATGTAAGTTTGCGTTTATCTCCGTCATTTATGAACCGATCTTAAAAATTAGTTTTTTGCCTGAGGGTATTCTTTCGATTATATTTTCTGCAACAATATATTGCTTCTTGCCAAATTGCATGATTCTAGGTCAACTGGAAATACCCTATAGGTTTTGAGTCCCATTGTGAATGTATGGGTAATGCTATATGAACGGCCATATCTTTTGATTGCCTAGACTAAGACTTCTAAGTCTTAGAGGGTTGAATTTTTTCACAGCTTTAAGGAACCTCCGACCACGAGGAACCACGGTCCTCAGATAAAGGATCTTGTCGGATAACTAAGTGATCTTCCTATAGAGGTACGGAACCTGGAAAATGTATCAGTACTGTATACAAAGTGGAATAATTTTTTTTTATATTATATATAACAGAAAATAATTAATATATAACAGAAGAAGAAAAGATATTTTAAATTATAAATAGAATATTTAAAAATTTACATGAATGAAAACATGTTTAGCGGTATGGCAAACTTACGGTTCATGACACTCATTTTGTGAGCAAATACACAATTTTAAAACTGAAAACAGATAAGCATTATTGATGAATCGCCATTTGCCATTCGTCGGTGGAAATGTTTAATCTTTTCGCCTAAGCAATTATAATGGATTTCTTGGCATTTTAATCATAAAAATAGGATAATTAGTTAAAGTGTTACAGTGTGACAAAGTCACGTAGTATATATTAACCTGGAAATAATTACCCCACGTTCTATTTTTGTCCGTCTTGGCTACAAGTGCTCGAATTGCCAATACGTTTACAAATTGTAAACATGATATCTGCTTGAGCTACGCGCGCTCGTTACATGATAGTGCTTTGCACCTTATCAGTCCTATACTTCCGTTGCAGCTACTGCCTCTGATCGAGTTATATGTGAGGGTTACTTATACAATATAATTATTAACAGTAGCATATAAGTTATGCAATATTGCTTAGCAAGTAATTTTATTGTAGTATGATTGGACCGCATTTTGGACAAACCATTCAATCCTCGAAGAACGCTCGTATTCTCACCTTCTTTGGTCATGCCTGTAGACGTAATGACGAGTCCATCGAACGTTTGGTATTACAGGAGAAAGTGGAGGGATGGACTGACTAGATTAGAACTGCTGTGCACGTTTTCTTGTGCAAAAAAGGCAGCGATTAGAGAGGAGTGGCGGCGGATTGTGAAGCGGGTCAACTGATACATGACGACCAAAACCAGTCCGTCAAGACTGCAACAACAGAGAAAAAGAGATGATTGAAATTGATTATAACTTAATAGCTTTACTGATTGTTTTAATGTCTTGAATACATGAGTACGCTATTACCACTAGTATAACATATCCAAGTCGTACATGGCATACCCTCAACCTTAACCCAATATAAAGAGCTGAATTTTTTTTCAACTTGTTCGATATTGCATATGTCCAGGAGCGGCGATAATTACAACCTGTCATCAGATTCGTTCATCATATAATTAGAGAAAATGGTGTATTACTTTCTATCATATTCCCGATAGAACAGATTAAATGCGACGAAAATAACCCAACTCCATTTTAAGTCTAAACCAAAAGCAATGAGCAGAGAGCGAAGCAGAGTTCTGAGTTCGATCTTGTCAATATTTTTTATATCACCGGCATTAGCGAGTAGCGTTATTTCACGACCGAAAAATTTTACGTCTTTATGTCAGGAAAGGAATTAAACTATTCCCATCGAGGTGTATTAGCAATGAAAAAGTTTTAATCTGCAATCCGATGGCTTGATACAAAACACGCGCGGCCGTTAGAGGCGAAGTTTTTCCGCGTCGGTGTTGTGATGCCCCTATTTTTATATTAGCGAAATCGGGAGGCTGACTCGGAGATGCTCAGGTTATGTAATAGGCTCCGTTGCGGCGACAAACGCCCGCTAGACGGGCGCCGGGACGTCGGGCGCCGCGAGGGAGAGCAACTAAGCAACTATCCCTCTCCCCCGGAGACAACTGGCGCCCAGGGAACAGAGGAACATCGAAAATCTATAATTTCGGCCCTTATAACTTCAGTATAAGGTCCACAAAGATGCGCGCGACTGTACTAGAAGTTGCTCGTTCTTTATAGTCTTTTGATATGCTGAAATTTACAATCGCCCTTTTCAGTTTTCGGGAGTTTTTGAGTTATGACCAAGATTCGGGACAGGCAAGCAGAGATAGTAATTCATTTCTATTTAATTAAACAGTTGTATCTACTTAAAATATTGAGTAACTGTACAAAAATTATATTACAACGATAAAGTAAAAATTAAGTAGCTGAATATATTTTATTGCTTTTTCTCGTAACTGAAATATATCGTATATTTTATTGAAAAACACCGCTATCAAGTTCACAATAAGAATATGTATCTAAAAGTTTATATATGCATACTCTATATTTTTTCAATGGGTATATTTTTTAAACCGGTCAATTTTGAGGCGAATTACATTTATATGAAATACTTGTCATAAACATTAAAAATGCGATCTGTTTTAAATTTTAAACGTTCGTTGTGATCTTTTTTGGTATCATTATACACTTATGTTTTGATAATGGTTTTTTTGCGCTAAAATCATTTAAAAGTTTTGTTTTATGATGAAAATATATGTTAAAAATGACCTCGTGTTAAATAATGTCATATTCAGTTTTTTCTGACAATCTATAGTAGTTTTAATTTATAGGTAATTATTTTTCTAATTACAAGGACACTGTTATGAAGACCAATTTTCGGATATAAAATACGAGCTTTACCAGTCTAAAGATCTGTTAATGCTGAATACACTTATTATTTATTAACCTTTTGAATGATTTGTGGATCTTTCAATAATTAAGAGACAATAATTATCTTATAGGACATGTGACATGTGTGTATATGACACATCAAAAGGCATTTTAATCGTGTTAATAGCTGAAAAACATTAAGAGTAATAGAACAATTTTACATGCATGCAAACTAACCCTTTTTTCTTTATTTTCCAGGTACGCAATCTGCGATGTGAACGGGACAATTTTAGAATACACGCCAAATCTAGTGCCTTATTTATAGTTAAATCCACAAAGTGCCTAACTAGATTATATAACATTCTATATACATTATTATTAACACATCACACAAATCGAACGAACAAACGACGACTAACGAAATTATATTTGGTGAGTATCCTTAATTAATGTTTCCATTTTTGCTTCACGTACTATTTATAGCAATATCATTTATATTTAATACAACAGTATACCAATCAACTCAAGGATTATGCCTATTTTTCATCACTGCGAAACTAAGGTAGCAGACGGATTTTATGTTTATATTGATTCACTCAGTTAACCTGATGAGTTATGAAGAGTTGAGTTCGGTGCAACAAAAATCATTATGGCGCATATGGATTTTGAGGTATGGCTCGGGTTTTCGGATTCGATTCCTGTCCGGAATCATTTACACCCTAGACATAATTGATTTAGGTCTAGGCGACCTTATATAATCGAGGTATGTAAATGTCGCCTTCGCGACAGAAATAAAAAATGTAGGAACTAAAATATGTACATAAATTGCACCAATAATAAAGAATTTTTAGTTGATGTCATTCTTCAGCAACTATTATGGGACAGCTTACTTTTACTTTTTTATTCTTAGATATACAGGTTTCCACACGACGATTTTCCTCACTGTCAATCACATGGTAAATCAACACTTAAAATTGCATGCATAACATCGGGGATTGAACTCAGGTTCGGCTTTGGGCAGAGGTCATCGCTTATTATCCTCATACCGCTTTCTCGTTTAACGACGTTATTAAACAATAATTATTTCTACCAGTTACTAAACTGGCATTTATTAAATCTAGATGACATTTTTACTAGTTACTGCTGTAGTTTATATACATAGCTACTGAAAAGATTGTGAGGAAATTCCTATAGGGCCGATTTAAATGATAAAGGATTGAGTTTTAAGGTTATAAACAAAAAAAACCATACGACCTAATTAGCAAACAAAGGCACCGTTATATTTCTGCAGGAGTAAATTTAAAATATCTGCGGTTCTTTTTGCGGTGTTGCTCAGCCAAGCGCATTTAATTTTATCAGTACTTAAGCATGGTTGAAATCAAATTTAATTATAATATCTTAATTAGGACATGTTCGTGAAACCAGGAAATCCCTGAAAAAAAAATATTTTTATTTCCTGTAAAAACACTGCATAGAGGCTTTACAAACAGAATAAACTATATAAGAGTTAAATCAACTAGAGTCCTATAACGTTACTAGTGCTGCCAAAAAAATTGTAATCCTGTTTTAAATTACTATGTACCCCAAAAAAGAGGTTTAAATTATTTAAATTATTTTTATCTTCTTGTGTAATTTTAATAAACTGTAACACCGTAATTATTATGTTAATACGTAAAGCAAAAACTTTCAGTCTTTTTACCAAAATTAACTTGATGGAGTTTTGGTAAGAAAGTTGGCTCAGTTAAGAGTTTTTTTATAATATTACAACTTTAGTAAAAAAAAACATTTTTACTTTTAGTATTAATATTACTATAACGCCATCGACTCTAAAACAAGTTCTGCTCAAGTGTATCAAGTAGCTTTAGAGATGTGTGTAATAAAACGTTCAGACAATCATTCTGTTTTTGTTATTGGTTATAATTTTAAGACTATGGTACTCTTCTTTAAAACTTTATTTGTAGGGATGGTGGGTGGAGCGTGACATTAACGTTGTATGTAAACTTTTATGTGTGTATAATATGACCTACTATATGATATTTCTCTATTATTTATTAGGTGATTAGATTTTATTATGCAATACTGCTTACAGTCCTGGGCCGCCTTTTAATTTTATATTTTCTAGGTATATTATTTTATGTCTATAGGCTGAGCTGTAATACTGGATGGCAGTATACAAATTCAAATTCAAAATATGTTTATTCACATAGACGCTTACGCGTCCTTATGAAACGTCAAAATTTTACAATAGTTATATTGATATGATATCAATGTTCGTGATGAAGCTACCGCCAGCTCGGAGGGCAGATTCTGCTGAGAAGTGCGGGCGAGAAACTCAGCAGTTGCTCTTTTAAAATAATGTAGGGTTACAATTATTTGTATTATAATTATCTCGTATGACCTACGAAAATATCAACAGTATTAATCCCACGCATTTAAGTCGGCAAAGTATTCTTCGACTGTATTAGGATTTACGCAGAAGTGTATTTTTAATATTGCACTTAAATTGGTCTAATGGTAGGTTTAGTATAAATGATGGGATTTTATTATACATGCGTATATAACAATATAATTTTTGATCCCTCGCGTACAATGTTCATTTCTAAATTTAAAGTACCTTTTTCTATAGCAATGAAAATTTGTATCCAAAATTTCATGATAATCGTTTATGTAGTTACGACGTGAAAGCGTTACAAGGAGACAAAATATTCCGTTCCGGATTTATGATATTTATAAGGTTTACATAACAACAACTTACTCGTACTGTGACACATATATAAAAAAATTGTATGCCTAAACAACTGTTATTTCTTACCTTTATGCCTATTGCGTGTGACTGGACCGTTACTATAATAAATTTGATTCATTACACGGCTGTAATAAAAGTGTTTGGACACGGCAGCTTTGCTATTGTATACTTGAAGTACAACATTTCCTGGCTACGGAAATGTAGTTAAAGTTCGTAAAAGCAATTATATTTATATGTTTTTAGACTAATATAGATATTTTTTTTATTAATCTTGAAAAAATTCATTTGTAAAATAGTATAACTATTGCCTATTTCACTGGGGTCATAAATCCTTAACAGCTTTACTTACATTCTTGAGACTTAATATATTAAAAATATAAGGTAATAAGCTATTTTATATTCAAAGTCAGTTTATTACAAGAATTGGGTAAGTACTCGATATAAAATTCATAAAACGCTGAAGCCCGGTTTTCAAACATGGTAACTAGTTTCAGAAAACAATATCTCCTTTGCTTTGTTGACGTCCATATAAGAAAGTGAAGTAAAAGTGGATTCTTTTTGGGATTTAATGCATATTATTGACGCATAACGTCAAAATTGAAAATATTTTTTATTAAGAAATGTAATACTACAAAATCTTTCTTTTCAGCTAAGTCCGTGAACTCGGTTATAACTTAGACCTTGTATTTGTATCGTCATATTTGTAGTTTTTCCATATACAATTTTTGTGTTTAAAATTCGTTTACACCAAAAAAATTAACTTTGCATTTTATTATAAAATTGATTGGATTAGATATAATACATAACACCTAGAAGTGATTAACACTGAAGCCACTGCTGATTTAAATTTATTAAGTCAGTATGAAAGAAATTTGTATCAGGTTTAATTTGTACATATTTTCGTATAGATATAAATGTGAAAGTTTTTATGTTTGAATGTGCATTGGAGTGGAAATAAATAGGTTAATTAATTTTGATTAAATAAAACAGAGTTTATTAGCGGCATTAACACAGTAACAGCCTAATCCTCAAATAAAAACAAACTGATGTAACTAGGCTTTCTCCTTCAAAAGGTTAATAAATGATTCATGGGGCACGGTGTACGCAACCTTAATAGTATTTCACAGTCAATATTAAGCTTATCTTTTGAACAATTCAAATGTAAAATTAAAAATAGACTTTGAGTAAAGCTCATTATATCATTGCTGAATTCTTTGATGACACAACTGCGTGGTCATAGTACTGTTGTTACACGCGTAGGCTTAAGAGCAAGTAAAAAAATACAAGCCAACATCATTTTAAAAGAGCAAATGCTGAATTTCTCGCGAGCTCTTCTCAGTAGAATCTACTTTCCTATCTGGTGCCAGCTTATAATGAACGAATCTTTATTTCAAAATTTAACGCACATTTATGAGAGCACGCAAGCGCCTATGTGAATAAACGAATTTTGAATAACATCTCTTCGTTCTATACATTCGAAGTGTTCTATAATATTTCATAAGCACTTTAAGACTGCATCATTTCATTAACCCACTCTGTTGATATTTGTTTGAAATATCGACAAATGTTTGCAATGTATTCGCAACATAAACCTTGTAAGTGTTTGGAGTGCTTTCGCACTGACTACCAACTCTGAACAAGTCCTAGCGCTGACATTGCTTGTTTAAAATGGCTGCATTACCGTGAATAGTATTCTTGTTTTGATAACCCGTAACCCAATATTTGCATTGTCTCAGCAACACTCGGAATTATATTGTAATACAATATCGTCGCACCGATTAGCGGCGTATGCAAAATTGGTCTTGTAGTATTTTGTCTCACTGTGCGTTTCGTTATTGTACAATGATTAGTGATGTGATCCAGAATCCGTATTCGCGAAGATCCGACGGAAAATAAAGATCCGTATCTGTTACTATTCTTACGGATATTTGGGATTTTACCTTATTATTATTCAATATATACCTGAAACTCTTCATATTAATAATTAGGTAGGAATGGAATGGTATTGAATTCCAGTGAGAATATTATTATATTCCATAATATCAAATATTTGGCAACTTTATATTACAAACATATACCGAAGTACTATACAAATAGTACATACTCTAAGGTTCTAAATCAACCATTTTATAATACAATCAAATTGAGTTTTAATCTTTTTGGAAGGCTTAATAAAGTATGAAAGAGAAGATCCGTATCCGCATCCGCAGATCTTGACACCAAATATCCTTATCCGCGAATATACATTTTTAACGATCCGGCACATCACTAACAATGATGTACAATAACTAAACGTACAGATGTTTATAATGATAGTGGGCAACAGACTTCGAGTTTTTAAGTCATTGTTCAGCGTCATTCATCATTTGAATTGAAGTCAACTATACGCTACTGCTCAGAATCGCGTAACTTGTTCCGCAACAACCGGCGCCTGTGAGGGCGTTGTGCTGCCAAATTTTCTCATTAAGAGGGCTCGATGCCGTATCTTTTTATTTGTCGCTTCTGAACATCTGTGTGCCTAAGGAGTTGTCCACCTTAGTTCCATTTACTTAGAGAAAAAGATGCGTTTTCCTACCCTATTCTCCAAGGCTGCCAACGCATCAGATAAGACTATTCCACCAACGTTGGCTCATCGCAGTACTACGGTGTTTCATACTCAGGCAGATCACCTGATGTTCAGACTAACAAAAACATTAACGGGTTTAGTGATGAATTGGAGTGATATAATGTATTTTAAATTGGTACAGCTTAGCGGCTGTCATAGAAATGAAAGTTTTGGTGGATTTTGTGTGGCAGCCGTACAATCTTTAATGCTGCAATAAGTGAGTCTGGAAAAGAAGGGCTCATTCTGAAATCCAAACTAAACTTATTTCTGTTTTATATTACGATAGCTAGGATAACTTGATGAATATGGTGTCATTCTCATGGTCCAGTATTCACGTGACCTGGACTCGTGAATATTACTTACGATTAGGCTAATTGAGCTTATATCTAATAATATAAAGAGAGTAAAAGATAATAACATTACTTTCTGGTATCACAACCTCAAGCTTGTGAGCTTCCTCGGGTCTTCTTTTCCAATACTTTGCCTTTTTAGTTTTAAATATTTAGCCCCCTTTTTATAAAAGACCTAGCTTTTCTCAAGGTGGCAATGCATTTGTAACTCCGGGTGTTGCCCATGGCACCTTTCATAGAGTGAACCTGGATAATTAGTAGCAGCTGTGACTTCCAGCAAATAATTAAGGAAAAATAAGGTACAAAGTAAGCTCTATAACGACACTAAAGGGACTGTGCATTTTATGCCGTTATAGGAAGTTGTCGTTAAACGGAAAGAATGTATCATTGTTTGGAAAGTAAGCTAAACCAGTCAAAGCCATGTGATGTCGACACTTTAAGGCGTTTGTCGTTAAATCGAGTGACGTTACATGGAATTTACAATGATATTAATTTTATATTTTTTATTGAATTAGTGTATATAATCATTGTTTTCTACACTAATGAAAAATATGGATTATGCTATATGCTTTACCTGTTCGTGGAGGCGATTCGTTTAGTAAATATGGCCGGGATCAAGAATGCTATCAACATAATGTGTGCTCTCAAGCGTAGATTTTTGCTGAATATCGTCAGAAGGTTCTGCGAATTTCTTATCCGTGTACGTAGGTGGGGAGCATGACGCAATTAAAACATTAACATATACGGGCGTCCTGGGCGACGGTGCTGAAGTAATTGAGGAGGACACGGGGGACCGTCAGGTTTAACTTATGTTAAATGTTGTTACAGCTGATTGCTCTCAATCTTGAATATTTATGTGTTTGCGTTGCTCGACTATTAAGGGTTGACACACGAAAAAAAATATTATATCTTAAAAAAATATAATATTAAACCATTTTACATTTTTTAAGGTTTGAAACGAAAAATGATTATTTAGTCCTTAGGGGTTATTCTGGGACTTGACTGTAATGATATGGGACAAACTTTAAAGTATTTTTTACAATATTCCCCGTTATTCTTACATTTTTCATTTATGGTCTGCTCCTATTGGTCACAGCGCGATGTTATACAGCCTAAAGCCTTCTTCGATAAATGGGATATCCTACAATAAACTTTTGTAATTTTTCAATTCGGACCAGTAGTTCCTGACACACCGCGTTCACCTAAATAAAAAAGAAGAAAAGTTTCAGCTTTAAAATAGTAGTATAAATATAAGAATTTTTAAAGTTTGTTTAAAATCCTATAGGTTGCGTATTTAATCTTATTCAAAATTTATTCAGGTAGTAACACGAATACGGTTTTAATAAATATTGCTTAATATTCACTATTTTGCTATTTAGTCTACTAAACAAGCTAAAAATTTTTAACAAGTTTTTGTAGAGTCGACCAGATACATTCCAAAACTACCGATGAGAGTTAATTACTAACGTTTCAAACATAAATGCTGCCAATAATCAAAAACTTAATATTAAAGAAAAAAGAAAATATTCGTAATACGACGAATAAATTAGCCGAAACCCCAGTCATTGGGGGCCTGCCAAAATTAATACAGTTTAACCGTATATTTGGATCCGGTATGTGTTTTTACGAAGTTCTATGTTTTCGCGATTGGCTTTTGACAGCATATATATAGCATCAAAATCATGAATGCTATATATAACAGAATAGCGCGCATATCTCCGCAATTACAAGTCAAAATGAAAAACACGTTTTGTATATAATAGCCATCTTCGTAAAGAATTATTTAGGCATCTAGCATTTTGCTAATTAAAGTATAAACTTCTTTACCTACATGTAGTTTACGCAATCGATCATAGAGAAGTACAATAAATTTTTCGATGAATAAAACACATTTTTTTTCATTTAATATCTCCTAAACCGGGATTTCTTTGCGAAAAGAACTTTTGTATGAGTTAATATAATAAGTATATTTAACAAAAAAAAAAAATGTTTGAACTTCATGTAACTTGGTTACGGTGTGTTGTATAAAAATAGGCATTGTCCTTTAATTTTAACTGTCACTACAAATATTCCCTTGGGTTTTATATCAAAGCCATCTCTCGGTTCGCGGTGGAAGCTTTGATTTGGGGTATATGATTTTGGTGCTTTTATATCTTTTACAAGTATACACATATAGTACCCTCTTGTGGGACTTATCGGTAAGCATATTCTTAGGTATTCTTTCAAATAAAAAAGAATTTCAAAATCCGTTCATATCTGATACAGTTACAACGTAGTAAAATGAAAAAAAAATCAAATTAAGAAGTTTTTTGTTCCGAAGTCAGTTGAAGAAAGGCGGTTTTTTTTATTTGACTATTTATTAATTCGTTTATTGTTGGAATTTTTCGCAAGCATTTTCGAACCCCAGGAAAAATCATCGATTACATCATTCCGTGACACGAAGGGACCAACTAGCCTAACTGTCCCCCAAAAAAATCACCCATCCAACTTTTCGCGGCACGATACTATAATCAATAAACAAAATCACAATCCCCGGAAATCCGAGCGGGAGTTCGAGATGCATTTGCCATCTTTCGACGTCTTTCACCCCTCGGAAACATCCCTAAAGTTCGTTCCCTCGAGGGGTCGGGGGAGTCGCAGGGCGCGTGCGCGAACCAACCCCTCGCGGACGCTGGAGACGCTTGATAGTGCCAAGCGCGAGATCCTCGCGTGTGACCGGCCTCTAGCAGCATTCCTCCGTGGATCGCCCGCGGAGGCGGTGGTCCGCTCTCTCACATCCCCTAAGCTCTGCCGTTGAACATCTAAGTCTTATAACACAAAACTGCTCAAATTCCATAAACTCTTCAAGTCCTCTACCATTGTCAATTCTTAGCGAATACGCTACGGTAAGCTGCAGACGAAGGGACGTGAGAGAGCGAGTGGGAAGGTCGACTGCACTAAAGTGGGAACGAGACGACGGCATGAGCCAGCGCTACGGGCCGAGGTAAGTGCAACCCCCTCCGGTCACAAACGGCCACGTGTTCGTGAAGTTTCCCTTTTTCAGGTCAATCGCGCGGCTTTGGTTTGTTGCATCGCGTTATCGTTGTCGATTTTCGCTTCGGTTACGCTTCGGTTTTTGCTCGTTTCTTTAAATTTGAATTTACGTTTTGTACTGTAAAGAAAAAAAGTTATTTTTAAAGTCATCCCCGACCGTCCTAGTTTTGTTAAATATAGCACTTGACACCGCCATTCGTTAATACATATGTTATTTACTTGTTTCTTTAAATTTACCGGCTAAATTTATATAGAAATGAATGATAACATAAGTTTTTACTAATGATTGCGACTTTTCATTGTAAATTTTTAGATTGCTATTAATTTTTCAATGTTCATATCATTTTGTTAGAAATTATAATGTTGAAAAATTGTAACTTTCATAGAAAAAAATATTTTTTCTATATTTGTACTCCTTTCGACAAGAATACTTTCTTAATTTGTCAGTTCATTTACGTCGTTCTGGGTCAGTGCGGCTCGGTCGAGGTTAAATTCCAGTAGCAGTCTTATGAATGCTCGCCCTAACTAACTAAAGACTCCGCGAAACGTACAAAAATAGTGTATTATATATTTTTATATAACTAAATATTTTTTTGTTTTCTTCATAAATCAATGGTTGTATATTATAGTACATTTGTAGGAAAAATATTTTCTAATTTATTTAAACCATAACAAAAGCGTTTCGACACTATGTGGTGCGCTACTACTTCCAAATCCAAATACCATCCCGATCTTTCCTTTATATTAATTTATTATTTTTGATATTTATTATATTTTCGATTTATTTCATTAGCTGAATAATGTTTTGAAGTTTAAATTTTAAATATACTAGAGACGGTCGATCAATGTATACTTTTTATAGCTAATATAAACAAAATGATTTAACTTTCGCGATTCAATCTACACAAAACAAGGTTGCTGCCTTATTGTATTTAATTTTAAATTCTATAGATATTTAGTTATGGTAACCTGTTTCTTATCTGATACAAATTTTTACGGAATTTCGATTCGACGATACAATGAGTAAAGCTACAAAAAATGCTGTAGGCTAGAAATTAGTTTCTTAGTAAGCGTTCGTAAGAATTGACGCACAACTTACTGTGTCAAGAGTTGATGGTGGGTATGACCAAAGAAAGAAATATTTATTCAGGATAGGTTCTCAAATTTATTAATACGTGCTCATGTAATAGCATTTGTCAAACAACCGTTATTATCGCTGTTTAAATAACCATAATTCTCCTTCATCCCTCGATCAAGATGAAAGAGTTGAACCAAGATTCGCGCAAATTAATACCATCTCCTGGCATCATTGATTATAATTGCTCCGACAAACAATCATTCCACCGTCGTGTGATTAGACTGACAATTTGGCTTATTTGTGACATTGCCCCCCAAATAATTGGATAACGGGCATTAACGAAATCATCGAGTCATTCGTCTGATCACGGTTAGTTAGGCGTGTTTGTTGGCCGCGGTATCCAGCAGCGATGATTGCGGGGGTAGTTTGATTGATCGCCCGTTTCCTTGCCTCTAATGCCACTGTTTGCTTAGCGACGTTTTAACGGCGGAGTTTTCGGGGGAAAAGATCGCACGGTTTTTTGGTCTTTTTTTATAACATGAACACTTCGTATTGAGTTGAAGAACGGCTGTGTGAAGCTGTCAGACAATGTATTATGCTATCAGTTTATCTATTAAAATGTCGATTTGGAGTTTTCCGAAAAGACAACTCACAGTGTGTTCTTTTTTACATGTTATAAATATTTATATGTTATTTTAATACTTCTACTATAGTTTAAGTTCTATTATTTTAGTTAATATCGAAACAAATGTTAAAACGCTATATGTACGACACTTGTGATAACTACTGTCTTTCGTAGTAATTCTTAAAATTACAGCATATTTCTTTTTTGAAAAATGATATTTTTCACGTTTTATATTATAATCCGAAAGTTGCGTAAACCTCAGTAAAAACTATTTAAAATTATATGTAAGTCTTACAACTAGATTTGCCATATCTAACGGAATTATAGTCATTCATCATCAATGGAATTATTAAAATTAACTAAATTGTTAATATAGGGAATCTGCATTGGGTCGCGGGTTCGCTTCCTGGCTCGCCCTACGTCTGACGGCCATTCCATCCCTTAATTCACTTACGCGAAAGCGAGCGTGTCTGAGTGACTATACGACATCCCGCGGCGACGTCCGGCTTGCCCCGGATTTTCGATACGCCGGAAACGCAGCACGCGCATCCGCATATCGATATTGATTAATTTGCCCCAACCGGTTGCTATGAACATTATTAAAGACTTAGATATTATTTTTATAATTATATATGGCGAAAGTTAAACTGGTAGTATTATTGTGTTTTTGGGCTAATCAAAGATACGTCCCTCACACGATCTATATGCATGTCTTGTTAATATGTATGTAATAGTGTACTGGTTGGAACGCGCGGAATGTCTTCGAGCCAATAAAAAATAAAAATGTTCCCTATTACATTATAAATGTCTCTGTGGGGGGCTGTATTCCAATATGGACGACCACGCCCATAACTACCCTATATTCCTTGCCCGGGCTTAGAGTATGTAGTCGTCCAGGCGCCAGACACGGCGGCGCCGGAGTCTATCGATCTCCCCACCCCTTGTCCGGGTCTGATACCATGGGTAGGAGGGATGGCGCATGCGCCTTGCCTGTTGCTCCCAACACCATAAGATTAAGGATGGGATCCTCACTCTACCCCTGGCACAGTCTTAATCCGGCAAGAAGACCCGAAGCACCTCAAGGAACAATGTGTCCGGATATAGAGATTGACTTCACCACCCATCTCTACTGTTTCTTTTTCATCTTAATTCTCATTTTTGTTATCTGTTTCTATTTAATGTTTTAGGAATCTCTTTTTATTTTTAAATTCTAGTCACAATTTTTCGAATTTTTACAATTTTTTTCTCGACAAACGTCTATGTTTTTATCTAAGACATCGACACTCATTCGACATGGAACAAAGGATTTTATTGGTAAGTTGATTTGGATTTTCTTTTTATTTCATTACTTTAATACGTTTAAAAAGTATTTTAACTTAAAACGTTACATTTATAATGATAAAAATATTTAACGTTTTTCATTCCTCTTCTTCTTCGTTTTAAATGTAATTCTTTTTCCGTCTTCCGATATCATCTTCCTTTACTACTGTCTATTTTTTTTCAAAAGAGGCTTGGGTCCCGGCTCCTTAAATTTATGCCAAATATAGGCATTACTTTTATGATCAGTTCAGTCAGTTGCTTTTTATCTATCAGGTATTGGACTTAGTTCACAAACTCCTCAAACCCTATATAATAGGTAGAGTATTGTAGTTTGATTCTTATTTTTATCAGTGTCTGTGGTTTCAAACTTCTTTTTATATATCTTCTTCTGAACAATTTAAAAAGGAAGAACTCTATAACTTGTCTGAACGTTTTCTTCATATGTTACGCGATATTTCCGCCGATTAGGAAAAAAAGCTGATCTCCTTTTCAATTTGTGGGTTATATACTTAGAATAGTCCATATTAGTTTTGTAACGTTTTATGTTATATAAAAAATATCGTCATTTTTAAAACTTATGAGGCTATTGAAATGGGTGTTATGATGTTGAAGACAGACAACATTATAACACCCACTAGTATGAACTGTCGTAAAGTTTGACTGATAAATAAACTTTTTGATTTAATTTTGCTTTTGATTTTGATTTTAATCTTTTTTTGTAGTTAATATTTATTGCATGGAACTAAAAAAAAGAATTCATTCAGGTATGATACCTGTTAGTGTAAATCTAAATTTAATATTTAACACAGCGAAATCATCTGAGATTTTCTATGACAAAAATATGCTTTACTATACAAAAATCCAATTCATATTGCGAAAATTATTTCGATGATTTTGATACCAATTCAAAATTAAAATTTGCTTTTAAAATAAGTTATATGGTATATGACAAAACGCGAAATACGAACACTACTTTACAGTGTTGTGTATATTATAGGGAGAGGTAACCGTAGATGTGTATGTGTATTAAGCATCCAAGTAAAAGAATTCTTTGACCCGTAAAATGTACTATTCAATAAATACGAAAAATAGACATATCCATTAAGACATGACAATGTGTCGGATATAACCAATAACCCATTAGCGGATACACAACACGTCGATACTGACGGTAACAGGATACTGGCTAGTGTTGTACCGAGATGTCACGTCACGCTATCAGTTTTCGTCCAGACTGACACAACCCTTTGTCGCCATTGTCTCCGGTCGAGAGAAGACTCGAGGGGTCGTTATTTAATAATCGGGGTCTATTAGCCCCGCGTCGGGTTACGGCGCCTGCTCCATACACGCGTCGTTTTGCCATGTTCTCTTCAAATATATACTGATAGACGAAGATTATTTGTTTATGACTGTACCAAGTCTTTTGCTTTCTTTATAATGTGTAGTTAATTATATTGTCTTCAAGAAAGAAGCACAGTTAAATGAAAGTTATCTAGGACTTTACCGCGGCTGTTCGATAGTATTTCATTTCATTTGTTTAGTTTTAAAATTGATAAATTTTAAAAACAAGTCATTAAGGTTTCCTGTTCCTAGCTTTTAAGCTACAGAGCAGATTAAAAATAAGATTTTAAAATACCTCGTTTACTTTACTATTTGCGCGTTCGATTTCCTTGGCACGTTATTCTAATTAAAGTATTGTAATCTTTGTAAGTTATTTTTAACTTCAAAAAGATGTTGCACGCAGTTATGGTATAACACGATTCAATTCTTTCGAGTAGATTTTATTATAACTGTTAATTATATGCAGTTTATTTTGGAATACAGTGTAAACTCTATATAATGATACTGAAGGGATTGTACATTTTATGGCGTTATAGAGAGTTGTCGTTAAACGGAAAGAGTTTATCGTTGTATGGAAGGCAAGCTAAGCCAATCACAGTCATGATATGTCGACGCTTTAAAAAGTTTATCTTTAAATCGAGTGACGTTACATGGAGTTTACACTGTATTCAATTTCATTAAAATATTTAATGTGGTTTTAAAACAATTTTGTTTAACTTAGTTGAAATTTTCACTCGGTCCAGGAAATTCCTGAAACAACACATTTATATTTAACTTTTAAATTGTGTACTCCAAACCGATGTGCTTATTTTGTATATGTTCGATAGTTACATTAAAGGATAGCTTAATTGATGTGATATGTCCACGAGATCTCTTCATGCTAAATCTATATTAGGTGTCACGCAAACGGATGCGCGATGTTCATTGATTCGCAAACGCGGCTCGAATGGAGCATGACACCTCCGCTCGGGCGGGTAATTCGGGAACTTGTCACTTGTCCGTAACATCCCACTCGCTGTCAGTGGATGTGGCCATAATTTATTACAAGGCGTGACGTCATTTCGTGCTAACTTTCAAGTTTTTACTTTAAGACCCGGTTGACACCATATTGCTGCTCACGGTGCGTTCTCGGTCCGATATCGGTGTGGCAAAATATTATCAAGTTAGAAATTTTTATTTGCATCCACACTGTCCGTGTCGGGCATACTTCGACGCAAACTTTTACTAATATTAGTTTTGAGCCTATCACATTCAAATTAGTTGATAAATAGGTTGATAAACTTGAGAATGGAACACAAAGTCTGTAAAGCTGTAACTTATATCTTCAATACTGCTCTTGTTCTCTTTTTCGTCACAGAATTTTAAATTACAAGGCCGGACTTTTCGCTTGCTTGCTTATTTAAATATGTACAAACCCTGGCTTATAGAAGTTTTGTATTAGACTAGGAATTAAGTCAGTTTCAGAGAATTAAATCTAGTCTTATTTGGTCGTTAAAAACAAATGACCACATTAAAAAAGTTTACTTTCACTCAATTTCTACAAATCAAATTAAAATTTGTATAAAATCACCTCTTAAGTAACTCGATAAAATAGTGTAACATTGTTTTTCTCTTATAGTTTAACCAAAATCTAAGAGCCTTAATCATTTTTTACTTGAAGCAATTTAAAAGTAATTGAGTCCGTTATGGAGTTAGAATTAATCGATTTCTTATTAAGTTCACAACACTGAAAGTTGAAATTTAAATCAATAAAAACACCTACGTAAACGCACCAACCTTTCCAATATGCCTTAGGTGTCGATTACGAAACAGAGTGTAGGCGTAGGAAAATGTTCTACTTTCGTAATAGGTACCTTATTCAATGAGAAAATAATATTATATTTTTGGATCGATGGTAATTGTAGAGCAGGATACTATTTCTAAATCCTTACAATAATAATTATTGAAAGAAAAGGGAGCTACACTTTTAATGGTATTTTTAATATTGGCGAATAATTTTACGCCATAGCAACATATACCATGTTATAACATAGTACAATATATATTCTGACACACCATTGCTTAATATGAAATGACAATATTTTGTAAAAAGGAAAAGAAACTGTATTATTAAAAAAAAAACCGTTTCAAACTATCGTAGTAAAGTATACCAACTGCCGAAAGAACTTATTTTTTAGATTTGATTTGATATAATTAATTGAAAATACACTAGATTTGCGATTTTATTTTCAACGGAATATTATAAAGTCGACCTCAGAATTAGAACTGTGCGTTCCCATTGTTCACAAATGGATCTTACTAGATCAGGCGCGTAGTCGACTGCGATTGATCAGCGAACCCTCGACCCTCGCGCCCTTTTGTTTGACGCCTACGGAAGATATAACTCACGCCACTAGCAGGTTTTAAGAACACTGGCCACATTTCGACGGCCCCCACGTATACTATCGAAATTGGAAAATTCACATTCTCATTTTATTGCACCAATGGAAAGTAAAAGAAATAAAGACTTATAATTCATTTATCATATAATTCTCGAGATTTTGATTTTTTTTGGTACACAAATTATGTAGCAAAAAAAATCAAAATCTCGATAAAAATCAAAATCTAAAGTTAGAATCTCTAATGCGAACCAGGGATTATTCAGTTTCGACACTACGTGGCAACCGTCGACTTATTGATCTCGATTTAGCTTCTTAAGTTGATGATACGACTTAGGAAACTTTAAGAAGAGAGTTTTCAAATATTACCAGCCTTTCTATCTTAAAGGCTAGCAATATTGTAGACTATTCTGAGGGCCTAGACAATGCTGGCCACAGTCCTGCTTTCTATTAACGTGAACGCCTGTAGAATAGAATGAGAAATATATGGAAATGACACTGGCCAACGACAAGTCAAATGAATTTGCGAATCGAATGTTTAGGTTGTCACATAATCTTCTATTCCTTCAAAGGTAACGATTCGAAAAGTTTGCCACTTGTCTAGGCCCTCTAGAGTTGTGGCAGGTAAGTAGCTTACTCGTATGCCCTCTCTATAATAAAATGGTAAACTTCAGCCTTCGCGACGACAAGTTACTCTTAGAATGGTCTTTTTCAAATAGGTTGGAACTTGACGT